>KZ270017.1:250836-270854 GCA_002249935.1 Onchocerca flexuosa | reverse complement strand
AAATTTTTTATAAATATATATATATATATTTATAAAAAATTTATTTATATAAAAAAAATTTATATATATATTTATAAAAAAATATATATATATATATATATATATATATATATATTTGAAAATATCTATATTATATAAGAAAATATTTTTTGTTATAACAATTTGTTAAAATAGATGCTAAAAATCTGTTGATTTACCTTATACTCGTTTGAGAGAGCCTTCAAAATACAAAACCATTCTAAAGCTATAGGAGGATGTGAGCCATCATATTCCGATATATAACCTGAAAGTTTCATTGAAATTTTTGTGCAAAAATATTTTTACTAGGAAGTTTAGTCTTATTTTTTTCATAAAGATAGACAATATCTTTTGAAAAGATTAGAGAAAACCATTTAGACTGGTCAAAACTGAGTGCATTTTTTAGGTTTTTAGTTTAAGTTTGAACTTAATACCTAATTATTAACGACTAACCAAAAGCAAAGTGTATCTGCGTAGAAATAACTTTATTGCAACATGCAAATAAGATCAATGCACCATTCCTGATATTAACCACATCCAGTATCCATGTTTCAATCTTCTCACGCCAGTGATTGTGCTTTTCAATATCATGCAAATTCTAAACACACATTATCATGACTCTTCACAAGCAATATAAACATAAATAATTTTTAATTACACATACCCATAGATCCAAAGCAAAATGTTCCCCGGCCATTTCTGCCAATTCACAGCTCCAAATTTTTGCAGAATCTCTTATCGAATAAGAATGAAGATGATATTCGGTCACCGCAAGTACATGCATATTTTTACCAGAAATAGAATTTGAACTACTGGATGTGATGAAATTGGAACCCACCAATTCATCGTTTGACTGTTCATATACCAAAGCTTTAATCAACCTAAAATTTCCTCAAAGTTTTCGTACATTACGCAGATATTTGCGTCTGGTTGTTCAAGATATAATAACTGTATCATGAAAGACCAACTTTTTATGCTTATGATTTCTTAAATATATATTCGATAACTACGAAGTGTACTACTTCAACGAGATCTAAAAATACTGTTAAAACAGTAATTCGGAAGATGAAAATTCAGAAAAGCAGTACCTTGATCCGGATTGCCTTCCTTCACCAAATATTGCTGAAGCCAATTTACCACCAATCCCAGTTCTTGCATTTGTATGGATTATTTTTACGGTAATTTCGGAAGACAACCGCTGTCTTTTTCCTGGTGTGGGAGTAATATTCGCATTGACATTCAACAAGAACAGTGAGCATGTTGTTGTCGCCAGAAGAAAGTATATCCCATCTAAAATGATACCCTTCAATCAGAAAAAAAATCCCTCAAGCGAACTTCAAAAAACGATAATTAATTGATGAAATGATTAATTTACGTGGATTCTATAGTTTTACAAAAACGATTCCATTTTACGAATACATGAAAATGAAAATCTTAATGATGATCCTAATTTATTGAAAATAAAGAGAATAAGGGTTGGAAATCAAACTACATCATCCCTCACTGAGCATTTGTCACTTTCGCCGCAGTAATTAAATTTACAGTGAGCCTTACAAATAATTTTTAGAGTTTATTAAGCAATGTACAAATACTTCCATTTTATTTCGTTTACGACAAATTTCTACGTTTGTTATTGCTTATTTTTTAATTGAAGATGAAGAAGATCAATTTGTTCATAGGAGTGAGGATCACTTTCAGACATTGCAGAACCAAAATTAACAGCGAATTAACCCCAAAGTTAATGTAAATCAACAAATTCTACAACTTTCGCGTAAAAAAAAAGAATTCTAAAAAATAAAAGACGAAACCTGATGAATGCAAATTTATTCGTGTTAATGATAACACTACCTCTCGATCCAAATCAACTGAACTGTCACTGAACTGACGATCTGGCATAGACCAATGGCGAAAAACACCTTCCGGTGTTACAGCGACTATACCAAATGTCGAAAAACCTGAAAATATATAAAATCGTGTCTTCCAATCAAAGCCTAATATCTATACTTTAAACAAGAGTTTGCTGAAAAAAAAAGTGAAAAAAAAACCTTGTTTTTTGTATACACATACAGTTTGTGCATTGTACGGAAGCCCTGATGGTGGCAAATTAAGTACTGCTGGTGCACATGCATAACCATCCTGGAAGGAATTTGAAATTTTAATTACCAAAATTGATTGTATATTATATGAATATAATGACTCAGAAAACGACAATACCTCTGCATCATACTTCCATACATACAAATTGTGACCAACTATTAACCAAGCATAGCCACAACTGGATAGCGAGGCAGAACATGAGTTGTTCGGTTCTTTCGCTAAATGTAAAATCATCATCACATCATTACTTACCTTTCCGTAAAATGAAAAGATATAAAAGACAAATTAATGACATCACCATCTCATGTAATGATAAATAAAGAGATGAAATGTTATACTCTATGTATTATGCTAGAAAATTGTAATATGCTAAATAAAGGCATGAATAATAGAGAAAAAACGAACCAGCAAGAGCTTCTCGTACTAAACCTGGATAATCATTTTCAACCGACTCTAGCACAAGCTCTACTGATTCCATTAGTTCACTGCTTAAAAATAGGCTTGTTAAATTACATACATTTACCAAATTTTATTTCATTTCTGATTATTATTCCGAATATATCGCATCTATTAACAGTGCGGTCAGAATCATCGATCTGATGGTATAACTGGCCATTTCTGTGGTACTGAATGTCATATCTCTCTCCCTCATCTTAAATATGAATGGACTGCAACATGCCCTTCCAGCCCAACCTACTTACTTATTTCGGAATCTCATTAACACTAACAACATCATTTAATAGAATTCAAATCGAGATTCATCAAAGTGCAACACGGCCCGCGGCTCATATCTGTGACACAATGTAGGGATATTCGTCCCAATGAGTTTCAGGATACTTAGGTGCAGAGCAATAACTAGTTGTCAGATATTATCACAAATAAAGCGGCATAGATCAAGTTATCATATTTTTCAGGAGGAGGCTATAGGCTATTCGCTGCAGATGAGATGATACAGTAGTGCAAAAGACTAGTTGACAGCAGGCATCAATGGATCTTTTAACTTACTTGCAAATGTCGAACAGTAAGATGTACGGACAAAATTTACAATAGAAACCATCGCCAAACGCGATGCAGAGAAATAAAGAAATGTAAAGAATTTCGTAAAACAGTCTGAATAAAATTACAAGCATTTGAACAAATCTTTGAATAGATACTTACAAATAATACAACAAATAAATGTAATGTACGCATCATGTTAATTGCCTGGACCAGTTAATGGCATTCGGAATATGATTCCGTATATCAACACACGGATTAAAGGAAATTTTCTAGTGGATTCCACTCCGGGAAACCATACTTGACATCAGGTGAAATCGAATCTCAAGAAAACAGTGAATGTCAAGAAAACGAATCTCAAGAAAACAGTTTGAAAACAGTGAACATATAAATGCATCAGTCTTCATTTTATTGTAATGCTGGAAAGCAGTTATAAATATGTTCTGTTTACTTAGAGTTTGAAAAATCATCTCTTAGATAGGAATGGCAGTTAGTAAAGAGACATGCCAAATTTTGGGGGCATATTATGCATTCATAACAGTTTAATTTCTTTCCAACAAGCATGCAAGGTGCGGAGAGTATATCTTTTGGAAGGATGGAAAATTTGTTTACGCATGCAGGATCATCTTTAATCTCAACAATTTTTCATACAATATATATAAATTCTTTGTATGTTCGTTTGAATGTTGCTTCTCAGAAATCGCGAAATTTTTTCCGTTGGATCGGCAATTGATTTCAATAAATTTCTTGGCTGCTCCGTCGGAATGCTTTTGATTGAACCTGTGTCATCGTTTTTTCTTTACCTATAATTTACTCGTCTTTTGCTCTTATCTATCATCATCAAATTTATTTTATTTTCGCTTTTATTTTCATTCGTAACTTCTTATTATTTATTCGTTCACATGAAATTAAATATAATATTCATAATTGCAATTAATCTTATAACTATGATACAGTAACTTAGATTTCATTTCCCGAATCTATGACAACTTTTTTACAGATGTAATTAAAAAAAGAAATGGAAAATGAGTAATTACGGATAGATCGAGAATCTTGAGAAATACATCTATTTGTGCTTTCAAGTTGCAACATTAATACCATTTCAGAATGAGTAGAATATCATTTCTGTGAATAGATCTATTCCTATAACTAGATAATTCAGAAATGATTTGGGAAGCAAGAAATATTTTCGCAAAAAATTTGCATGCATTTCTGTATCTTCCGGCTATTTGTTCATGACTTTATGTATTTCTTCATCATTTTCCGTTATGTTCCACAGAACTTTCATTATTGGTGAAATTGATGCCGGCAATTTTAGTTTCGACTTTTGAGCAACAACACTACGATAGTCCATCGTGAACAGAACGATACAAGCATTCGCAACCAAATTTTTATTATCAAATCAATTAGTAATATTCCTATCAATCTAAAAAGAAAGAGATCTGATCAACATGCAAACTATTTAAAAAATTCCAAACTGCTAGTCTTCTCATATTCTAATGCCTAACATTCTATGAGCTATTTTATTGCTGAGAGTTCGGATTGTCTACTTTCTGCATTCACAGATGAATGGATAAAACCTGCAGTAGACTAAAGTAATTATGTATTATGGAAACGAACGAAATATGAAATGAACTAACAAGCATTTTATATCTTCAATAACAGAAAGACTAATAAACTACCAGATTATTGTTCATTAACTGCTGATCGACATCGTGCTGCTTGCATACCATCATAGGAATACCTAAAATCTCATTTCAAATAATATAATATCGAGATATTTAAATAATACCAATCAGTTAGAATACTTTTTGGTCGTAAGATATTCCATCTGACCAATATTACTTGAAATGTATGTTAGTTTCTTTTTGGCATTATTGTTCAAAAGTGGAAGCCAGAATCGCCGATGTCAATTTTTCAATAATGAAAGTTCCGTGAAACATCACAGAAAATTGTGAAAAATGTAAAGTTATGAATAAATGGCTCGAGGATAAGAAATGCATGCAAAATTTTCACAGACATTTTCCAATGCTCCTCGTAATTCATTTTCGGCTACCATTGTATTTTATCTCCTATTTAGATAACCTGGTAATAAACTGATATTACGTCCTGATTCTGATAAGTTTCCAATCTCAATGATTTTATCAAATGATCAACAACATCTATCAAAATCCACTTCAAAAAGCTTATTTTTATAAATCTCAATCATCTCCATCCCAGCTTGAATCTCAATTTCAACCGTTCAGAAAAGAAAGCTTCTGTCTTTTTATATTTAACTTTTATTTTAAGTATCATTCATAAATTAACCTCTTATGGCTTGTACGTTGATCAACTATAATCAATTTGCCTCTTCTAACACTAAATGTCGATTCCCAACAACTGATAAATTGTGTCTGTAAAATCTTCTACAGTGTTTCCAAGCAGTTCTGACAGTAATCCAGACATGATCGAATTTCGTGACACATCAATATCATTTATCGCTTATTGCAAGACTTGAAAAAAAAAAAAAAAATGCATAAGAGGGAAAAACTTATGACGAATAAATATGAAATCTGGAACTTATGACGAATAAATATGAAATCTGGTTCCCAAACAATACAATATCGTAAAATTTGAATATGTATCTTGAGCTGGAAAACTCTTCATGCATATTATTCACATGCTAACTTAATTTGTCTTGTAATAAAAATCTATTTTCTAAATTATAAGCTCACATTATTTTTTAATTGCTAATAAGTAAATCTGTCCTAATATTTCCTTTTCCAAACTTTACAATCAAAATTTTTTATGTTCAAAGATGTTTAATAATATTAGAAACATGACCATATAAATAATAAAAGGTTGTATATGATAGATAAACACCAGAAAAAGTTAGTTAAGCCTCATAAATGTTGCTTATTGAGTGATATTTTATTCATCAATAACAACGTTGAAAAAAACGAAGATTTTGAACTCAAATTTACCATGATACAAATGAAAGCGAATTTTAGTTTGAATGAAATATTTCAAGAGACTCAAATTTTAAAAGATTTCCAAATTATTACACAGTCCAAATACTTTGTCTGTCACAAGTACAAGAAAAAAAAAAAAAAAAAAAAAAAAAAAAAAATGAATTCAGCGCAGAAATGAATGATATCTAAAATAACTAAGGAAATAGTTTTTCGAAATGAAAAATTAGATAAAAAAACAGATAGGTGAAACAAATTTTACATAAATATATCTGTTTTATTAACATCTCAATAATAACAACATAACAGTTAAAATATTTCAATTAAAAATTGATTTCCAACAATATTTCCTAATCAAGTTATGAAATGATGAGCAATGCGATATGAACTTTTTAAATCAATAAGAAAAGAACTAGCAATAAATGACAAACATATCCGTAGCCAGCCAATAAAATGTATTCTCCAAAATAATCAAAAAATTAAACGATTTGAAATTAATTACCCTTCTGAAGTGATTAAAATTATTTACTAATTGCCTTCCTTCCTGACATAATGACTTCCTAATTTTTCAATTTCTTCACGTCTAATCTCCTCTCTTAGTGATAACAATTCGCTTTCGTTCAGCAAACCTTTTCGTAACAACCGTTCCGAGACCGATTCCATTCTCCCTACAACATGAAATTTGCATAGATTACATTTTTTGTCAGTAATTTCTTTTTTGTCAGTAATTTAACAGATTTTACATTACCACGGAATCTACTTCGAAATATATTGGAAGTATGTAATACACTATTGCTATTTCCATGTCAAACTTTTAAAAATAATCGACACCAACCGCAATAATCAAATCAATATAAACAACCTTCAAATGGAATGGTAAAACAGGTCATTATTTATAACCAATAAAAATCAAAAAGTACTGTTAAATTACCTTTTTCACTCACTTCGCCCAGATACTCATTCTCTTCCTGAAAGTTTATGGATCATTATTAGTAAAGAGATGGATCACTATTAAAAACGAGATACAAGTAAAGCTACTTATATGTACTCAATTAAATGGAACTGAAATTTGGAGATAATTTCTCTGTAATATATACATGTAACAGAAGTACCACAGTGTGATAATTTACCTCATCCGGTTGCGATGACGTAATATCAGACATTGTTAGTAGTGCTTCATTTATATAGCCTTCAATCAGTTTTCCCAATAAGCGTATTCTTTCTCGATCCGGAAACATATCCTAAACATATTTCGTATCTGAATAGCATTATTTTTTAGTGATTTCAAAAAAAGGAATATATCAATATCTTATGTTTTTGAATGAAACAAACGTAACTCATGTTATTTCCGGATTTTTTCATTATATGGGATTTCTTCTTCCAAATTATTATCCCTGTTAGATCCTCTTATCACTTAGGTTAGAAAAAAATTTTGTAATGACCGAAAACTGAATAAGAGTGCATGAAACAAGAAATAAAGCTAAGCGATTCAGACCAAATCATTCTGCATAAAACAATGGTCAGAACATTTTTGGGTTTCATTCGAAACATTCAGCCATATTTTCTTTTCGCAGTAACAGTAATTCCTAAAACTTAAATTCTAAGCCACGAAATCATAATTCTAGTTAGGAAAATTAACTGACTATTAGGATCACTTACCGGAAATTTATAACTCAGCCAAAGATACAGATCGATTAAGTTATATAATTTACACATATCCAAAAGCATTGTAACATTGGTCGGTTTAGGAAATGGCCACTGGATTATTTCACAAAACCAACTGTAATTTATTGCTTGTCCTTCGGCAAATCTAAAACCAGCCAAGCTTTTATGGCCAAATAATAAATAAATAAAACGGCAAATCGTTCTATTGACAATTCATGTATTTTCATGCAAAATCAGAAACTGAATTAAAATCTGATACAAATTTAAAATCACCTCCGAGCTATACGCACAAAACATGTTCGGGCAACACCATTATCTACTTCCATGTCTATTGGAGCAGTGCAAAAAACATATTTAACCTGAAATCATTCGAATAAATAGCTATTCAGATTTCAACTTTTCTTTGTCTTTCATACTTTGTTTTTGTCTTTGGGAGAAAAAAAAAATATCTAGGAAGTATACCACCACAAAATTTACAAATATATACACATAAATTACCTTCATACTCAATGGAATGTCATCTATAAGTTCAGCCAATTTTCGAAACTGTTCGATGTCACATAGATGAAACCTTTTACTTAGAGAACTGATTGATATAAACATATCAATAATATTGAGAAATGAAGCATGAGGAAGATGATATGAGAAAGTCTCCAACTGAAATGCATTAAATTATGTAAACTATTGTAGATGTTAGTTTATAAATGTTAAAAAAAAAAGATAACCTGCTCAGAAGTTGGCGCAATACCGGCAGTTTCTATGGGTTTAATGGGTTCTTTCATAAATGCCTCCAATAACGGTATATCTACCGGTCGTAAAGTCGTTACCTAAAACATGCATTTGATGCATTTCAAAAATATAAAATTCCGAATCTCGATTTCTAAGCAAATATGGATTTTAAATCAGTTCAAAACTATTGCAGCAACAAACTAACCCATCCTTTTTGATAAGCAGATTGGAAGCGACCAGCACGTCCAGCGACTTGCATTACGTGATAGTTTGCCTGATGCTCACCAAATGGAAATTGTACAAATATGATTCTAAATATTCCATTATAACTATATATTCCTATATCAAAAATGAACGATGATTACCTTGATTTTAAACACAATTTATGAAGCAAGATTGTAGTATTTTAAAAATATAATGAAAAGCCATAAGTTGACAGAAATAAAGAACTATATAATAAACAAATAAAATAACCCTGATTAAAAAAGTTTAAAAAATGCTGCCATGCACGAAATCAACGAACCTGCGAATATTTAAATTAAGCCCCATTCCAACAGCATCGGTTGCAACCATTACGTTGAGCTTCCGACTCATTTCATTGAATGTTCGCGCTTGGTTTAGTTTTGTCCACGGTGGCAATGCTCCGTAAATCACAGTCGGTTGGATGCCCAATTTCATTAGGCTTTTCGTTACCGAAAATAACATAGAAACCGAAAAGCATACTAAACAATCACCATCCTGAAATAATTTACCTTAAGAAAAGACGAAAAAGATTCGAGGACATCAAACCATATCTTAAATATAACTATGCTTACAACTACTTCATTCAGTTTTAAACTCAGAAAGTTTCATTATAAATGCTATTTAATGATTACCAAAAATCATATGACATATAATTAACCTGAACATTTTCAAGTTTCCCCAAGGCCTCTTTACTCACAGTAAGAGGAGTTTTCCTTTCATAATAATGTACTTCTACATGTTCCCCAACGGGATCTAGTAAACCACGTACGATATCAATTGATGCTTCTTCACCGCAAAGATGAACCTAAAATTGAAATCACTTCTTTAATGGAATTTGTTTCCGTCAAACTTCTCATCACCAAAAATAAGGAAAATTCTAAACTCCCAAAGCGAAATCGATCATATTTATATTAAAAAAAAACGTAAGTCCAGACAAGTCAGTGCAGTATATAAATCTACTATGAATGAGGCAATAAATAAAAAGAAAGAAAATAAATAAAAAGAAAAAAAGCAATATTAAAAGATAACTAATGGAAATTTCTTCAATGTTATTGGAAATTTCTCCAATTTTCCATAAAGAACAAGAATAATAATGAGGGAACCTCTTCTGCAGCAATACCAAGTAGAGCTCTTGTCCAAGCCCAACCACGACTCTGATCACGTAACATCTGAATTTCATCAATCACAGCTATTTCTACATTTACATCAACAGGTACCATTTCAACAGTCATGGCAACATGAGATGAAGGGTTGTCAGCGTCAACTGCATATCGTCGTTCTTCACCCGTAATCATATCACATTTGATACCTTAAAAATTCGAAATTTTGATTTTTAAATTTAAACTTAAATGGTTTTAAATTTAAATAAAGAAAATCATAAGCAAATTAAAAATGATAACAAACCTTGTTCATTAGTTTTTTGACACACTTCGTTAGCAAGTAACCTTAATGGGCAACAATAAAAACCTGTTTTTGCTTGATAGAATCGTTGCAAAGCTTCATACGTTTTACCACTATTAGTTGGTCCTATAAAGTAAATTATCTACTAACATTCAATCATCCATGCAAAACATATGTTTGATATTGACACAACAATGTCTCTTTAATGATCATTTTTAAACTTATCTCGAAATTATTCCATCACCTAACCATCTGCTGAACTTTTGCTATTTAACCATAAAAATGATTAAAAATCTTTTTGATGATGAATAAAATAATAAATATTTTCAATAAAAAATACAATTTCGGCACCTGCATGAAAATGAATCTTTCTAAATAATTCCCTAGCCTTTGGATACCAATTATGCGGTTTGGTCAGATCACTCAGAGTTTTCAATTCCTTTTCACATTCCAAATGTGGGTATACTCTTTTGGCATGCTCGATAAAATACGGATATATGCTGTCGACATCACGTGCTGAAGATAATCATTTAAGCATAAATATGCTTTCTACATTGTCAGCGGAATACAAAATTTTCAAACTCCCAATTTTCTGGTAACCAAAAATCAAGTCTAAGAAGCAAAACAAATTTTTGACTTGAAGATTGCTAGTAAAATATACCATTTTTTATCAAATAATAACATTTATTGAACCAATAGAATGGAAATGCTTACTTTTGTTCAGAATATCACTGATTAGAATGGCAATACACGGGTCTAAAGGTGATGCATGTAAGCAATAGTTCCGAAAACTTCTAAAAAAAAAAAGTCTCTTGAAAAATCAATTGAATAGTCTTGAATAATCAAGTCGAATAACTCAATCCCTTTTTAATGAAACAAAGAAGGAAACACTTTTTTCATGAGAGATAAGATTTTTTCCATGATTATTAAACATAGGATAATGTTTCCTAATAAAACCTATTATAATCTTGGCTAAGGCTAGTAGTAAACATACTTATAAGCCGCATGAAACATTTTTCTATTTACGTTATTCTGCTCAGATAATTCTCGAACCAAAGGTCTTCTGGCGAAATTCTCCAAAACACGTGAAATGTCATCCTTGCTCAGATTGACAATAATATCCTGGAAATGACTGCTATGAATGATGCCTAGAAACAATATTAGACTTCTGAAAAAATTGTTTTTGAAAGAGACAAAAGCTACAACAGATAAAAATTTCTAGCAGATAATCCAAAAATACCATTTCATTTTTTGGCAAATTCGGAATAGTTATCGGAGCAGGCGGTACGATATCAATAAAACTCCGTAACTTGGCTTTTCGTGTACTAGCAGCCAAAGGCACCATTCTAGTTGCAAACTTCGTCTCCACTGGTGAATATTTTGTTTGTTTCAAAATAATTGGAGCGTATTTCTTTCCGTTTCGCACTAATTCCGAACTTACTTTCCGGCTTCCAATGAGAATTGATTTCGGCTTCTGTGTCTCAGATTTTCCATCGCAACCTGTCAACTGAAATATTGAAAAAAAAAATTAAAAGTTTTAAGGAAGAAAAGATGGATGACGATCACTATAGCTCGCTGAAAGATAACATTTTTTTCATTCCTAAATCGGGAAAATTCTAATAATATGTTCCCCACATAAGGAATAAAAGGAATGTGAATGTAAACAGCTATTTACAAAAAATAACATTCTTTATAATTTAACATTAATACTTCGCAAGCGAAAAGTAAAATCTATAACAAAAGACACGAATGAATGGAAGAAAAAAGAGAGAAGAAACGAACACTGATGGAACTCTTCCTCGGTGTAGCAGAACTATGGGAACGTTGAAGAAGACGTGCCTGCACGAAAGATGGTCCCTGATCAGTACTACTGCTCATAATGAGCATCCATGGTGGACGACATTTTGCCACCTGTAACGCCATTTTACCCATTAATGTGAATGACTATCCTGAAAAGTCTTCACTTTACACGACCTGAAATAATCACTACTGAAAATATATTCACGGAAATAGCTATTATATGAATCTGAAATAATCATCACTTGAATATGCAGTTTAAAAAAAACTTTAACACAAGCTATTGCAATCTTAATCATGGCATTATTGCCATTTATGGATATTTAAGCATTTCTTCAGTTTCTCTTTCCATTATTTCCTTCTGTAATTCGCCGTTAACCTCTAATGGAATCTCCTGCTCCGTCTCACTCCTTTGCATAATTATACGAATTTCCATAATTCAAAATAAAAATATTTGTATCTCCCCACCCTGTCTTTCCCGCTTCATTCCACATTTCTGGAGACCACCTGTTAATAAGACCGTGGCATATCAGTTGCATGCTAAAAATCATGAGATTGATCAGATCTGACCAGAATGTAGTTAGGAGGGGGGAGAACACTGTTTCTAGTTAATGGATGTCTGTAATTTGTGATGGGATTAATTAGTTGGTTAGAGGATTTCAATGCTTATTCTCCCATGAATTCCTGGTATCGACATAACTGTACAAAGACAAATAATGATGACATTATTATGCAGCGATAGTATGGAAAAACAATGATGTAAAATAACGTGAAAATTATTGTAATGTCAATAATAAGCCAAAACATGAGTATGGCAGAAATGATACAAAAATATTTGTGACCTGATATAGGAATAATTTATGCTGATGACGGGAATCCATTTCTTTTGTGACTTATGTCGAAAAATCCGAAAGATAAGCAATGCACAATCCGAAATACTTCATGTTTTAACATGAAATCCGTTAGCGATTTCAGCTTCTGTCTGAAAACATATGATGTCATTTCTGTCCATCGGCGATTGCCCAGGAAGTAAGAGATTTTGTATACTCTCCCAAGATGGTTGCATGTGAATGTAATGGTCTGAATACCTGTAGTAACGAGCATACGCAATTGAACTTAATCGTATTCATGCATATGACGTGGACTGTCTGCATATGAAGGTGGCAAAATTTTTAGTCTTTCAGTATTAGTTGTATTACTGTCATTTATTGTATTATTTATTCTTTAGAACGAAGCTGGGTCAGATTCAAAAGGATGATTATCAAATGTTCCATTTCAATTTTGCATATATATCTACAATATATTGGTGAAACAACTGAAGGCCTTTCAAAATGAGATTGTCTTCATTCTCTCGAATCGTTAATCGATATAAATAATAGTTCATTGCACTGCATTTCTTATTTGTTTCTTTGCCGCTAACTGAATTTATCATCTTAACATTGAAGTGATATCTGCACCACCCCAAAAAATGATTGTATACTTGTAGGGCATTGTAGCATCGATGAGTTTCTGCAGTTTTCATCAACTGATCGTTTCTCCGATGAAGAACAACATCTCTAGGTTGAAATTAATCTTCGACTATAAAAATTGCCATTTTGTTTATAATTGGAGCATTGAATCTTCGTACAATTTTCCATCAGGCATTTTGTCAGCATGAATTACAATCTTGTGTATATCAGATGGCATCAAATCAATTGTTGTTTTGAACAAACGCATTCAACTGTTTTTTTTTTTCTTTTTTGCGAAGAAGCCATTGCATTTGGGAAATGATAGGCATTTTTATGTTGATATAAATTCCGCACCGTGTATTCAATTCATTATTGCTATCACCGAAATACATTTGTGGAATTTATGCTGACCAATCGGCAACGGAAGCAAGGAACTGACTTTATGATAAACTTGTCCTTTCATTTTGAAAGTTAGCATGAATTTTATTATGATTTCTGTGCCAAAAGAGTCATTTGGAAGTAAGAGTTGTATTTCCTAATGATAAATAGGAAATGCTTTGATTCGGAAATATATCCGGCAAGTAAGGCTTTTAATGGCCCTGGTGATTCTCCAAGTTGAGGCGGTTTAATTTTTCAGCGGTGTAATGCATTCCTTTCATTTTCTCCATTAGATTTCAGAGCCTTGCAATAAGGACACACTTCAGTCATGGTGCAAATGAAAATATGCGGGCTCAAACTATAATCATCAGCTGGGTTTATCGGAATACAAGGCGATTGTAATCGCATGACTGGTGAATATGAAGTGGTATTTGACGCTGATTTCCTGTTTCTCGTTGACATCTTTCGGCGATTTTCAGTCTGTCGCGTTCATCCTGTTGAAAACGAAGCAGATCTGAGGCTGCAGAACACGATCGACGTGTTCGAAACCGCGAATCCTTAAGTCTGGCTACACTTCGCTCTGCTTACATTTGAGCCATTCTTCAAACCGTTTTTTCGTTCCGCTGCACAAGTACGACAACTTAAGTTTGATCTTCTACAAGATGTTATTTGAATGAATTAAAGCAGATCGATTACACCCGAACTCTTTTCGAAATTGACTTGTGATTGAACTTGAACTTGAACTCGAAACTGCTCAATTGAACTGCTGTATAGTTTTTGATAAATTAAAAAAACACTAACAGTCGTAAATGCTCGTTTGTTGAAAATTTTAAATCTCTGAAAATTCTTACTATTGCTTTGAAATTTTGGCGGAATGTTGTACTGGAATGTGCATGCTTTTACCGAGCGTACTGAGCGAAGACCATGTCCACTTTGCAGAAAGTAGGAGTCGCTAATAGATTCAGTCCGCTCACTTACTTTTACCTGTTGCAAGTTTGACACGTATTAAAAAAAGTAGATATATCTATACAAAGCTATGCGCCCATTCGAATGCTACGTTGTGTCAAAATTTCAATTAATCGGTAGAAAATTGGATCTTTATGATAAAGAGACAATCCAAACCACTATCTAATACTGGAAATCAGAGAGATAATCCACAAATTGCTTGAAGCATAGCCGCTCCAGTCAGTCTACTCGATTAGTGAGTGCAGAAAGTAGGCGTGGTCAATAAATTCATTCCGCTCACTTATTTTTACCTATCACAGGTGATAAGGTTAAAAAAAAGTAGGTATTTCCATATAAAAACACCTATTTGAATGCAAGATTGTATCAAAATTTGAGAGCAATCGGCAAAGAGCGTTTGGATAGCTTGATTGGATTGGAGACTGATTCTAGCTATCATGATTAGCTAGGTCAGCAATAAGTGTGAAGGGGTTTTTTGTATCTTGAGTGACGGCGATGAATGCTGTTCAGAAATGTTTTATTGATTGATGGCGAGTGTTTCTTCGTAACAAACAATTATCAGGCAAATTGATCATTGGGTTATTCTTTCCTTTATCGATAATAGAAATGAATACTATTCAAGTGATTATTGCTACTATGGTGTCGCTTTGAACTGTCGAACTGGAACCCTTGGAGTTTCGAAATGTTGCTGTTGCTGCATCGATCTTTGTCGCTTATCTGTGAATTGGAACGTTTTGGTGGTAAACATGTTTGTCGTCCCTTCGAAACTATGTCGTGCCATTTGATAAATATTTCTTGTTTACAATTATTATCATAGCGTTATTTGACATTTTTCACTTTTCGCTCACATCTAATATGTTTGATTTCATAATACTCGTGCGTAAACAATATTTTTTGTTATTATGTGTAGATATAGAGATTGCCGGGTTTGCCGACTCTTGAAAACGCAACATATAATTGTCCATGTGAGGAGCAATCCATCTTCAGATCTAAAGCACACAGTTCTAAAGATTGGCCTGAGCTTTGTTGATGGTGAATGCAAACGCCAATCGAATTGGGAATCGCAATCGCTTAAACTGAAATGGCATATCCGTTGGAATCATAGGAATGCGAGGAATAAGGACATCTTCACCTTTGTAAAGTCCTGTCAAGATTGTTACCTCTACGACATTGCTCACTAATTTTTTTACTGCAAGCCGCGTACCGTTGCAAGATTTTGACTGGTTGATATTTCGCAACATAATAATTGTTAACACACCGATTTTCAATTGCAGTACGTCGGTGGCATCCCAGGCAGATCGAGTGAATTCAAAAATTTCGTTGGATAATTAACCACTTTATCAGCTTCCACACAGTGTCGACGGACTTATATGTGATTGTCTCGCTTTGAATGTTAGACTGTATAATTTTGTTAAGTTCATCGACGTCTTTTTGGTCGCAAGAATAGCTTGTTCATTCAGCCAATCGTGATTCTTACAATTGGTCTGGATATCGGGAAATATTCTTTAACGTTACTAAATTGTGGTCAGATCAACCGGCACTTTTCCGGTTCCAATTTACAGCACTTGATGTGAGAATATCCCAGCTGATTGATCGTTTTGCAGCTGGACACGCACAATTAAAGATAATTTTAACGTCTTTACGGGTCACCATAAAGTAGAGTATTTCAGGTAAGCATTTATTTCATCCGCTGGTGTCGATCAAGGAATGTAATATTTGCCTTACAAACAATATCAATGCTTTCCCAATTGGTCTATTTCCACGAAAATTTCGCAATGATTGATCAAGAGCCTGGACCAAATTTTTGTGCGCCATTGCAATAAGTTTGCATTTTGCAATACTTTTTCTATGCTCGATGCTTTGGAAATGTTGCATGTGGGAATTTCAATGAATTGCGTGCTCTACGGCAATTTCAGAGCGGAATGAGCAGCTCTTTCACCTGGTGCAGTTATTTCGGATAATGCAAGAGCTAAGGCTATGCCATTTTGGGATCGAATTGTTGTCGGAATCAATCTAATTAGGAACATTTTACCTGTTCTTCCTATCGCATATAAAAAGATTTCTGCAATTCTCTTATTGACAATTTGCATTATTTGATCGTAAGTGCCTTTTTGCTCAAACGTAAGCTTAGGAATATTTGATTGCCATATGACGAAAGACCAGTCGTGTGGTAATTTTGTTCGCAACCAATTCTACATCGAGCAAAGGAGCAGCAGAGAGATGGGAAGTAGAGGGAGAATGAAAGAAAAAAGAAAGATGGATTATTAGTATTACTATCAGAGAGATGAAAGGAAGAAGGGAATGAGAGAAAAAAACGAAAGCTTTTTATTATTATTGAAGAGATGGGAGGAAGGAAGGGAGTGATAGAAAAAAAAGAAGGTTGTCACGCACGTGACACGTGAGAAAAATTAAGCATGCTTATATAAGAGTACGCGCTATTCGAATGTATGGTTGCATCAAAGTTTGAGAAGAATCGGTGGAGAACTTGAGATCACTGAGAAAAAACAGGTAGCGTTTACATCTTTATTTATTTAGATAGATGATTGATGGGTCATCAATCGCTTAACTTCCAAATAATCTATTTCATACAATATAATTTTTTGGCTCATAATGTAGTGTAATAATCCCGTGCGACTCGTAATGCATCTCTTTTAAACAAAAATCGGAGATAGTGAGTTTTTGAATATTTGATAGATTTTGGTTATCTATCACTTTCCTAAAATCGTTCGAAAATTCTCGCTATGTTTTCGATCATCATCATATTTGTCCAATTCGATGATGATCGGCAAATTACTGAATTGTTTCTCATAGCTCAGACGGTAATTAAAATTAGCTCTATTGATCAGAAGATAATTCTGATGACTGAATCAAGCATCGCATCACTTTTATAGTGATTGATAATAACGTGGTATATTAACTTTATGCCCACATTCTTGATTTTTTCTTTCTGCAAGAAGGAAAAGAAAAACTGTGCTCCTACCAAATCTTAAAAAGAAGTTAGAATTTGACCGAACATTTTTAACTCAACTTATGGAAGGAAAAATCCACGATAAAGGATATATCCTCTGCAATAAAACCAGAGAATACATAGTTGATGTTGCAAGTATCTCTTGTTGGTTAGTAAATGGTAGAAAATGGCTTGCTATCTAAACCTCATGTTAGTCGTCATTTGTATTAATTTATAAATATTGCTCATACTTCGTTGGAGGATATTTATTCCAAAGATGTCAGATCTACTTTATTAACTTCCTTTAGAACATTTATCGTCCTTCCTTTGTTAAGTTCTCACTTCTTGAAATACTTGATTTCAAGAGAGAAATGAGAAAGAGAGAAATGACAAGTGTATTTGATTTAATTAATAAATAAAGGAATTCATTTGTCCTTCAGACTTAAAAATGAAGAAATAACTATTGAGAAAGAAAAAAAAGAAAATCATTTATGCATCTGCATAATGTTATCCCTAATTTTTTTAATAAAATTATTTTCTTGTCCATTTGTTTTCATTTTTACCCAAGGAGATATTTCATCTCATCAAATTATTAGTATCTGCAAAATTTTTTCAAGTATCTCGTTAAGGACTTTTGAAATCCCTTCAATATGGCAATGGTTATGAGAGAAGAGTTGATTGATGCTTATCACTGAATTGCTCAGATTGGCTTGAGACAAAAAAAAAAGGACCGTGATAATCACAATAGATGTAACGGAATATTTGATTGACAACTGATTGAAAAATAAAATATCAGAACGTGAAAATTAGAAAAAAGAAATAATTAGATCAGCTTAGCGATGTTAACCAATTCAAAATCGTTGAACAAAATATTTAAAATCGTTGAACAAAATTGAAAATTGAGGCAGAAGTTGTTATGGGAAAAATCTGATCGTAATTTGCTTTATAGTCTGGTTAAACTGAAAATTGTTTCTTGCTATTGTAACTCCGCTAGGTCAACAGCAGTTTTATTGGTTTTATATGATAAAAACAGTCGACAATGAGTCTTATATATGCCCTGATCTTATACATGATCATATAAATAATATCGTATATTACTTATACAATAATTTAGACTGAATAAACAATACAAAAAAATTAAAAAAGGATACTAATAGCAGTTTGAATGCTTACTGCATTTCGTACTTTCTCTTTGTGATTGTTGTTCTTTCGCTCTATCATTGTTGTTGCCTATACTAAACTGTCGTCGCACTATTATAACCGTCTTCGAAACTGAATCGGAATTGAAATGCTCCTGATATTGATGTTGAAGACACTGAACCCCTTTTCGATAGTAAGCGGAATTTACAGCATTAATCATACAAAAATTTAGTTATCAGGACAAAGGTAAAAGATAGATAATGCTTGCAATATTTCAAACAAAACACACAAGCTTTAGTTCTTGCAACTTTCTAGACATATGAATCTCAGCATTTCAAACAATGCATATAAGCTCTGCTAGCAAATGAAAGACGCGAGAACCTTTGAGCCCAAAATATGGATAAGCCCAAATATTTGAGCCCAAATATTGATCCATTTATCTAAGAATACCACAAATTTCTACTATAAAAATTACTTAGATTATTTCATCATATTAATATCACGAAATATTTCGATTTTATCGAACAGAAATTACTTTGCTCCAAACGAAGCTGAAATTCAGAAATGAGATGAAAGGTATCCAGAGTCTAAAAAGAATTTTAACTATACGCAAAATTGTATGCGCAACTAAAACTGAAAATATCACACCGATCTGTTTTAGAAATTACAACTATGGTCATTCAAAACTAACTTAATGAAAATAATATTGATCAAACATTAAAAGCAGTTCAAAGAAAACATCACCAAATTTAATCGACGTATCAATTGAATGACCATGGGAGGAACTGAATGAAGCTATGACGAAGCTATTACGAACGTCCCGGTTGTTTCAATACATTGACTAGAAAATTTTTCTTCAATAATATAACTTTAACGATAGATCAAATAATACAAAAGCAATTGAAGTCCCAAGTAATCAGAGTTTATCCAAGGATAAATCTTGCATATGCTTTTCATTACTTACCTAGTTATGAAGTTATCTTGCCTTATAAAACTACATCAAAACTTCGAATCACATAGATGTCTCGGCTCACAGTAAGAATGAAAAAATCTTTATGACATTCTATGCCACAGACCCATAATGCATCCAGAATGATAATAATATAATAAATAATTTATTCCGACAGATCAAGCATAATCATACAAAAAATATTTCAGTAATTGCTGCTTTCACATCTGTTAGAATAGAATTAAATCGTTCGATTAATAAATGAATAAATTCGAATAGATTTTATACCAAATGGAACT
>KZ270017.1:155507-238946 GCA_002249935.1 Onchocerca flexuosa | reverse complement strand
GTTATAATCTGCCATTTAATTTTCTTTTTTCTTATAACAACTGAGAAACTCTTCACAAGTTTCATCATTTGTTTGTTAGTCATTTATATAGAATTATCTGTGATAAATCAACGATAAAAATAGCAGCATTATAATTAGGTTAGTTGATCAGAAAGATATTTGTAGCGAAATGTAAAATTTAACATTCAGGAATTAACATTACTGAATTATTTTTTGTAGATGATTTTTAAAAAAATGGCGAAACTTCTATAATTAGACATTTAAAAAAAACGAGAAACCTTGAGAAACTCGAGAAACCTTACAATGAAAAATAAGCCACAATTGATGCACGATAATCAAAATCCAAGTATTTTGATGTAATAAAATTTGATTTGTTCTCTTAAAAATTGTTCTTATTCCAACAACAATTACTGTCGTTGATATAACAATTAAAGTAACAAGAATGATGTTGAATGCGACATCATGCGTCAGCTCACTTGCTTCTTTGCATAAATCTAACTTATGATAAGCCTGGAAAAAAAATTTTATGAAATGAAATCTTCTAAATAAAAATCTAATGTTTTTTTGCTTATCAAAAATATCGATTTATTTACAAAAGCAAGTGAGTTGGCGCATGATGTTGCATTCAACATCATTCTTATTACTTTAATTGTCATTTCAACGACAGCAATTGTTGTTGGAATATGAACAATATTTAAAAGAACAAATCATATTTTATTTTAAGAACAAATGAAATTTGCAATAAAGAAGCTAAAATTTCTTTTATTATGTTGTTAAAATTAAAAATATAAGTACTACAAGTACAAAAAAGAAAAATTAAA
This sequence comes from Onchocerca flexuosa, assembly GCA_002249935.1. Classification (NCBI taxonomy): domain Eukaryota; kingdom Metazoa; phylum Nematoda; class Chromadorea; order Rhabditida; family Onchocercidae; genus Onchocerca; species Onchocerca flexuosa. The sequence continues at coordinate 238,125 of KZ270017.1, read as the reverse complement.
AATATAATTCATAAATAGGAAGAAGAAAGATTCGTATGCAATTGCCAAAAGTTTTATAAGCAAAATCAACTGGAAATAATAGCTCAGCACTAATTGGCGGTGTATATTGATAAGTGCAATACATTTTTTGCACCGGGTAAATATGAATGAATAATGAATGAATATGATTGTGAATATGAATGAAATATGCATGATAAAACTTATTCAACAGTGAAATTTATAGTATATAGAAATGAATAAAGAAACTAAAAGTAACGTTGTGCAAATGTATTGATGGTCTTAATGAGAAAATTATAAAATTACAATTAACATATAAAAATAGAATTTTTTCTACGAAATAGAAGTACAAGAAACGAATTCCATTAAAAGGATTTTATCCATATGATTTAATTACAGATTTACGAAAAACCTGAAATTCTTCCTAAAAACAGATAATTAATTTAAATATTATTGAATTCTTTTTTTTTTTAAATTAATATCTTTTTGCGCTGAATTTTTACGTCCATCTTTAGATATAATTTCAAAAATATATTTCTTTCTTTCCATGTTCGTGTGGATGAAATTTGCAAAATAATTTGCAAAATAATTTTTTTTTTTTAAATTTTAGCGAAATTTAGAAACAAGTTAATTTCGTTCAAAGTTATCCAAAAATAATTTGGAAAGATATGATTATGTTGCTCCTACTTACATCAGAGTGCATAAAATAAATAACTTTAAATCAAAGATGATTTAAGGATTGTTTACCGAATTCTAAAGTAGTTCTCAAGCGACAAATAAAATTTGCTCAATATAAGAAGGAGTAATTTACATAGATTCTAATGCTGTAACAGCATTTAGGAGCATCAGTAACGATAAGTATCAAAAAGAATAAAGAAAAAAAATTTATAGCAAGCGGTGACGAGCAGAAAACAATACACACAATATTTTCAAAGCATCCAATATGGGGAAAGTACTGCAAAAATGCAAACTTATTGAATGTACAATGCCGCACAAAAAATCGGTCGAGGCTCTTGATAGATTATTTACTTGGAAATACCAGATCATTTGGAAACATATTAATATTGCTTGGTAGAGACTTCAGGCAAATATTATCCGCAGTTCCTCAGTCGACGCCAACGAACGAAATAAATGCCTGCTTAATACATTGCTTTATAGTGACATGTAAAGACGTTAAAATTAAGGACAAATATGCATGTTTAGCTGCAAAACGATCGATCAGCTGGAGTATTCTTACATCAATTGCTGGAAATTGGGAACGAAAAGGTGTCGTTGATTGACAACAGGACAAATTTTTATTGCCTCATAACTTCTGCAATTTAGTAACGTCAAAAGAAGAGTTGATTGAATTTCCCGATATTCAAAACAAATATAAAAATCACGATTGGCTGAGTGAACGAACTATTCTTGCGGTCAAGAACAAAGACGTTCGACGAACTTCACAATATTATTCAGTCTAACATTGAAAGCGAGGCAGTCATCTACAAGTCAGCCGACACTATTGTGGAAGTAGATAAAGTTGTTAATCATATGACAAAATTTTTGAATTCATTCGATCTGCCAGAAACGCCACTGCACCTACTGCAATTGGAAATTGGCATGTTAATTATCATGTTACGAAATATCAATCAGTTAAAACTTTACGACGACACAATCTTGCAGTAAAAAAATTAATGATCAATGTCGTATAGCAACAATCTTGACAGGATCTTTCAAAGATAAAGATGTCCTTATTCTTCGCATTCCTATGATTCCAACGAATTTGCCATTTCATTTAAGAGATAGCGATTCCCAATTCGATTGGTGTTTTTATTCACCATCAAAAAAATAAATTTTTGAGCTCAGGGTCATTCTTTAGAATTGTGTGGTTTAAATCTAGAGACGGATTGCTTCTCACATGAAAAATTTTATGTTGCATGTTCACAAACCAGACAATCTCTATATCTACATAGGCAATGGAACAACAAAAAATATTATACACCCGCATATAATGTGAAATTACAAGATGTGGGCGAAAGCAGAACGATGTTAAATAATGCTATGACAATAATTATAAACAAGAAATACTAAAAGGCAAGTGGTGCGACATAGTTTTAAAAGGATGACAAACATGTTACCCCAAAATGCTCCAATTAACAGACAAACAACAAAGATCGACGCAGTGACAGCAACAGTTCGGAGTTCCAAGTGTTCGAGTTCAATAATTCAAAGCGAGTAGAACAACAATAGAAATATCGGACAATTCGCTTGAATAGTATTCTTCTTTATTATTGACACAGGAAATAATAACATAATGATTAATTTCTGGATCTTCTCTGATAATTGTTCGTTATGAAGAAACACTCGTCATCAATCAGTAGAACATTTCTCAACAGCATTCATCTTTGTTACACAAGACACAAAAAACCTTTTCACACTTATTGCTGACCTAATACAATCACAATAGCAAGAATCAGTCTCCAATCCAGCCAAACTACAAATCAATCACAAAATATCAGTTTTTTTCCCAACACTAGAAATATGCTCTTTCTCTTTTATTTTTTTCCACTTAACCTTACTGAGCTACAGCAACGCATGTATAAAAACATACGCGTATTCGAATGCAAAGTTGTATCAAAATTTCAAAATTATAGGTAAGGACTTTCCGATATCTAAGATTTTGAATTAATAGATAAAGCGCGTATTTAAGAATTTTCAGAAGTTTAAGATTTTGAACAAACGAATATTCATGTTTTTCTTTAAATAGATTAGCTGGAGCCAGACACGGAAGCGTGGCAGGGTCCAGCTAGTAATCAAATATTTCTTTAAATGACTGGCAGGAATTCGCTCATAAATATATTCCGAAAAATCGTAGGAAAAAAATCCGGAAGTTTGTAATCGTAGTTATGAAATTGTAATTATGTTCTTAAAAACAGAGGATAAAGGTAGTGATTATAAAGATCATTACTGAAGAAGTAAAACATATTTATTGAAATGAAAGAGAAAAAAATAAAACTTTTAAGTCAAACACAATGAACAAAGAAATGACGTAAAAGCTAAGTGACATAAATACTCAGAATTTCATTCTTTCAGTTGTTGGTCTCAAGCAAAAATTTAATCTTTATGCATGGTGCTTCGGAACGAAATTATTTAACATTTCAGTGAAATGCAGATTTGCAGAATAATATGTGAAAAAGATTTATCAAGTGGCATTGTATTTCCAAAGGCAAAATGATAAAAAAAATAAACAATAAGATTTAGTAAATAGTAATTGCAAAGATGCGCAGAAATCAAAAAAAAAAAAAAAAAAAAAGAAAAAATTAGAAATGAAAAAAAGAGGATAGCAGAAAAAGTCATGAAGATTATTACTGAAGAAGTAAAGTGATTAAAATGCAAGATCAAATGGATAAATTTAATTGGAAGCTCATCTAATGATTAATTTAATAATGGATTAGAGAAACAATTCCAAAGATCGTTTTCATCTCGTTTATACTATACTTACAATTGTATTTGAAGATATTCGCATACATAGTAGCAGATTTTGCAGAAAAAGATTGAATTTTGAAATTATTGATGTGCGATCGAATGATGCAATATCGGCTAATTAGAAGAGAAGAATTATGAACAGAATAAGGGAAACGATTTCAGTGATAACCGGGTATAATATTTTAGCATGGCGGAATAAATGGTGCGTGAGACATTTTATCTTCGGAAAAGCATTTACTTTTCTGATTTACTTTTTTTTATTTGATTAGAACTTTTTTATAATAAAATTCTATTTTTCTGACAAGTATATGTAAAGTCACTGCAGCAATTTTCACTAAATAGAATACTCGAATTATTTCATGAATCCCACCTTTTTCATTGCAGCAGTGATAGCGATTGAAATAATGATATCAATATGAACTTTAATACCTCATATTATTTTTCAAGTAATGATTATTTTATACTATTTAGCGCATTTTCTTCCATATCATCTTGTTGCAAAATATTTTCTCGATTTTTCTTTTCTTGGAAGGAATTCTTAATGAAAATCTAAATCTGGTTCGTAACGACTAATAATGAATATGCTATCCTCTTAATTTTTGAATAATTTTAAAAATCCACAATGTCTTCATTACAAATAACTAATTTTTGCTGCATTTAATAAAAAATGGCAAATTCATATTTTATTGAAACAGGAGAAAAAAAAGAATACACTAATATTCTTGACAAATGCATTATTGCCGATTATACCATTTGACCGATTTACTGTCTGATCGAATGACAAATTAATATCTTCTCTTTATAAATTTTACACTTTTTATGAAATTTCAAAGATAAAAATGAAAAATTTTTAAACAAATATTTGATATTTTAAATGGGCACTTATCATTTCGCCAATTTAGTGTTTCAATTGGATGCATTTATTGTTCTTTGTAATTAAAAAGGACGTGGTCGAATCATGGCTGTCTCTGTAATTTTACCTTAAATTCTGATTTTTTTCAATTGAGTGATAAGGATACATATTCGTTCTGGTTGTAAATTAATGTAAATAATAAAATTTAATAGCATAATTTTTCTATTTTCATGAATCGTTTTCTTATAGATTCATTATTCTGTTATTTTATTAGTCATATTCCGTCAAATTCTTCATTATTTAATATGAAGTTAAATTTTCTCGCTTTCAAATTACAAAGTATTCATATTTAAGCTCTTTCTGAGTATCTTCGGATCATTTCAAAACTGAATTAAGGTAATCCATTCTTGAAGGATATAATTTTCCAGAAAAGCAAGTCACTATCTTCTCGACGTAGTCGACAAGAAATTTTTCTACGTTATATCTTACGTCGTAAACAGTGCTATATTCTTCTTCTGTTAGAGTTTCTGGTTTTCTTCATTTTTCTACTTATATTAATACTGTTCTTTTGGCTCGCTCAAAATGAAATGGTTAGTTTCTTTTTTTTTATATTTAAAATTCTAATTAGTTCTTTTTTTTATAATCTGATTTTAAGTAATTCATTTTTTTTATAATCTATATCTTGCATATAGCACAATAAAATATTATTCGAGAATATAGATTGATTGCAAGAAATGCATGAAAATTGTACTTATCAAATTTTTAACATTCTTTTTTCGATTTTCAATTTTTCGCAGTTATTTTTCGAAGAAAGAATTCAATGATTCATTTGTCTTCAACTTTAATTTAGTGTCATGCAATTAATTTAGCATAAGAAATTTTGGCCGCATGGCGGAAATTTTGTGTTCTTTATTCATATTTATGCATATTATCATTTAAATTCTTTTTACACATTCTTTTTTATGCATTATTTGATAAATTAGAAACAATACTTATATTTTCACAAGGGAATTTTATTCGTCAAGTAACTTTTTGGGTTACAGTCACATATAAAGAAATTTGCATTTAACATACTTTACTCGATAAATTCATCGTACATGGAAATTTAAAAAGAAATCGTTTAGAAATTACAGATACTTAAAATTTCAAAATATTATAAAATAATTAAAATATTATCCACAACATTATAATTGTTGACTTACAACAATTTTTTTCCATCCTTTTGATTTGATTTATTCGGACATCTATTTTATAATTTTTTCAATGACTTTTTTTTGTTTCTAATGATTTTATTGGAAATGATTTCTCCATAGAAGCATTATGTATGCTGTGAAGTTTCAAATCATATCATTCTTTCTTTTATTATGCAATAGCCGATATCATTAATGAATTTATCTCATGTTAAAGTACTTCGCTTTTTAATTCAAAACTTAAAGCTTAAAACACATTAATTTATGGTGCTGTAAAGCTTTGCATGACAATATAAATCTTCATGATAAGTAATACTAAGGTGATGATCAACAACTTTGCGTGAAGGTAGAACTTTGCATTATGATATTTAAGCTAAGTTTTGTTCTGGTGAGATAGTTAAGTTTTGTTCTGATGAGTAGCTTTAGCCGTTTCAATTGCAAAAAAATTTAATACGGTTAAAGATGACTGGAATATTTTACATAAAGTCGCAGCAATAGTTGATGGATTAGATATTGGGTTTGTTCCTAGATATTGGATTTTTAGTCAAAAATAAGTAAATCTAAGATGCAATTTAAGTGGAATTGAAAGTGCTATCGCTTATGTAATTGATAAACATTAAAGTTTCTCATACATTGAGGATTTGACATTCGAAAAAAATAAATTAATTAAAAACACAAAAAGAATAAGTAAAGACATTCAGAACAAATTACGCAAAGAATCTAGCAATATGCATAAATATCATGAAGGTCATAAAGATTTCAAACAAAAATCGAACAATAGGAAAAATAATCTTTCAATCTTCCTACCAAAACAGCTTAAAGAAGAAAAATCACAAATTTGCTATTTTTGGAATTAAAATTTAGGAAGACAAAAGGAAGAGAAAATTTATTTCGTTTAATTAATTTACAACAATCCATCCTTCAGATGATCTGTACAAATTCATTCGGTTTTTGATTTCAGATCGAAGAATAACTTTACTATATGCTTTTTTCGATAGCTATATAATAGCTAATAAAATCCATAGTTATTATAATTAATAATTTTGTACTAAACAAAACTGATTGATGACGTTCAATACATTAACTTCATTGATATCTAGTCATTTGTATCATGAGAATTTGGTAATTTCGAATAAATCTTTCAATTTGGTAGTTCAGTATGAATTCGATGCATCCAGTTAGGATGCTTTATTACTTCAAATCAATCATTATCTATTAAACGATACTTACAATGTTAGTACAAACCAGTTAAAATATTCTTTGAAATAATTGCAGAAACAAATGGAAATAGTGAAGATTGAGAATAGTTGGAAAACAAATGAACAGTACAAGTTAACTTTCTACAAATGTGAATATGAACCCCTCTGGGAGCGGCCGGAACAGTTGAACTACGTAATTAGAATACTACTTTGCTAGACTAATTAAATGATTAAATTAAAATAGAAAATAAATATTTGTTACGGAATTTTTTATGCATAATTTATGCATATTTCATCTTGCAAGGAGAGAATGGCTGCAGGAAACATAGAAAAAAAACATAGCACTTATGTCTTATTTTAAAACAGATCCAAAACTGGAAAGAAATTAAATAACGACTGATTTTAAATTTTTCTTCATTTCTCTTTACAACATTAATCACCGATCTGAAGGATACTGTTTTTCTAGTGAAAAATACTGTAGAATTACAGCATAGTATTGCAAATAGAAATCAGTTTCTCATTGGTCAATGATGACCAGCTTGATGATTTAGAAATAGAAATGAATAAACGATATTTTAAGAATAGAAATATGCAACTTATTATAAAGCAATTTATAACAGGATTTATGTGCGAGTCACTTTGGTGATGGTGCAAAAATATGGTCACTTCAAAAAACATTAACAAATACATCGATTTGTCTCCATAAGATACACATGGTGCGTTATTCCCACGATCAATAAGCTCACTTCTTGATGGACTTCAATTTGGCTTCTTAATACTTTTATTTTCAGGACTGCTTAGTTTTCAATAATAAAAATTTCGGAACAAAAAGGAGCCAAAATCTAACAAGTCATTACTGAAACATAGATCTGATCTGATAAGCCATTGAAAATATTTCGAACTATAAGCTTTTTTTTTTATGCATGTCAGACTTGGTTTTCTGTTTCTCATATTTTCGTTTCAAAGACTTCATCCAAGATTTTCTGCTTCAGTTCAAATTCAAGGCGTTTCTACGAAATAGTTTGGAAGTTATTTAGATACCCTGTCATAACCTGTTATTAGACGGTCCAGACAAAAAAATTTATGACAGCGAACGCGTATCACCAGTAAGTTGCGGTGGTTTGTTTGGTACTCCGATGCCTTTTGAATTTATCACATCCGAATCAGATATTCGGGTTAGTTTCACATTGTTGAGGAAATGGCATAATCCATTTGAAATATTATACAATTTCGGATTTCTGTCGGATAATCTGTTTGTGCAATTTTTCAAATGTTGAAGAGTCAAAGATTTGAAGTAAACGAATCAAAATTGATTTTTATCCAAGATTACACTTAAAAAAACATATTTACAATGAAACATGAATTTATAATTGGTTCATTCACTACCACTTTTTTTTCCACTTCTCTCTCTTTGCTCATTATTTTCTTTCTGTGATGTGTAACTATGAGCCATCCAGAGTGTAATAAATATTCCAAAGATTGAAAGCTTAAAAATTTGTTTGATTTCAAAATTTTATTTTTAAGGCACCTCAAATACCGAACGAAATGCTCGCTAATACTTACATAAATAAAACTATTCTGTCATCCGCTTTGCATGTAAAATGTCCGCGATGTATCGTTAGGAGCAGTTGGTATGCGTAAGTTTTACATATCATATAATTTGCAAGTACTTTTCACATACATAAATACATCCAGTCTCCGTGAATACTTTGCACGTTTTTCTGTTTCCAAAAAAATTTTTAGATATATTGATTTAAAAAATATATGAATATAATTGATTGCTTTCAATAAAATACCCCAAAATTCTCTGAATTGAAGCTGTTAAATTTTTATGCAATAAAATTAATGCACAGTGAAGCATAAATCGATTCATCTCTCAATTCTATGTAGCCTGAACTACGTTACAGATCACCAATGGCACTCCATTGTCGTCGACAATTGAAAACTTTACGATACGGTTGGCCATACATTGCCAAATATTGCGATTTGGAAGAAGAAACTGAGATGAATTTCGAAAAATCCATTTACTGTTAAGTATCATCCAATAGAATCTTTCATTGTAGTAATATTAAATTGAATAGGTGATGACTAAACAAACGATCCAAAAAAAAAGATTAAAATAATTTTTTTTTTCAATTAAAATAATCACTACTGATTTTAGATTTCCCTTTTCTTTTTTTCAAAAAGTGTTACTTTCTTGATTACTATACTGAAGGGATAACTTGTTGTTATCATATTACTTTCATCAATAATATTTGTCTATCCATCAGTGCAGTCAATATGCACTCACTAACAATTAAATATTTCATGAAAAAAATTTATCATCAAATTTGTGAAAATTTGAATCCGATGAATTTTTAAAATTGTAGCAAAAATCGGTTCGCTTTAGACGAATCATCTCATTGTATCAATTACATTTACATATTCGTGAAGGATATATTTGTTTAATTTTTTACGAATATTTCATTGGAAAATGTTTAATTATTATCATTATCACTTGATACTTTTACGGAAATTTGCATAAAATATTGAATAAGACGTTGATAGACTTGACCATCGCTAGAACCTAATATGGAATGCAAAATGAAATCTGGCGGAGCCAGAGCATCACATACTGAAACAGCATCAGAAAGAATCATAGCTTCTGATTCACGAAGACGTTTCTTCACAGTGTTGCCCCATTCTTCACATATACAGTAACCACCTGGAAAATTGTTTTTATTATCCTGTAACTTCTCCTGAAAATTCAACTTTTCATATATCGGGTAAGCAAGTATGCATGGATTTTAAGTGACTGTTTGTATGCACTAACCAATGTAAAGTGTTGCGATGTGCTTATCGATAGAGCTGTAAGCATATACGGTAGCAAGTCGTCGTAAAACTTCGCAGATGTTTTCCGAAGCTATCTGCAGGGATTCTCGAAAGAAGTTTAGCATAGTTAATTCGCAGTAAGCGTATGTAATCATTGTGTATTGTTCACTCTGTGCTTCCATTCGTGCTTGTCGTTCATCAAATCCTTCATTAACTTTACATTTAATTTCTTCTTTGATCGTTGCGATAAGGAAATGCAACAGCCAGACATATGCTTTTGCGATATCTATAATAAGCTGTGATTAGATCAGAAGTAAATTATCAGAAGAAATGATATTCTCGAAGATAAATGACATGCACACATGCATCACTTAATCAACTTATGCCGCACTAAAATACTAAATAATATTGATAACGTGCTGATAAGTTACTGAGCTATAGTGGATTAGATAGTTCGAGATAATCGTAATTCTTTCCTGGAAAACAATAAAATGACTAATATCCGAAGTATTTACTAGAGAATCGATGTAAATATGTTAAAGAATTGATATAAATAGAAAAAACTGATATAAAACGAAGCTTGTTGAGAGGCAGTATCATAAATCGCTTCATTTATCATAAAACAGAAAAAGTTACTATCGTACTTTGCTAAGTAAATTAGATATTATCATCGGACTTAACAGAAACTTGAAAAAAATTTTATATTCGTATCGGAATTTTCATTTTTTAATGAAAAAAAGAATGAAAAAACCTTCTAAGGGATCATTCTTCCAAGCTGAGAATTTTTCTGGTGTAATAGCTAGAAATTCCAAACTTCCAAGGGGCGAATCATTCCAGTTATGAAAATTTTCTTCGGATAAAGAAAGCAATGCATAGACTACTTGTTGCCTTAAAATATTGTTGTCACCTTCAAAAGTTCGTGATGGATCGAAAGCATCCCGAAGATCGTTCAATCTTGAACTTTTCAGAAATCTGAAAAAATCAATATTTTTTTGTTAATTACATTTAAAAAATAAAACAACTTTAGGATATTGAATTAAATTTTTTATGAAATTGTATTTTGTTCAACATCGAAGCACTGGGAACTTTCAGAAATTTTAAAATTGTTTCAATAGTTCTATATTGAAATGTTTAATATTTTTTAGAAAATGCTCGAAATACAGTAGCTAAATCCTGCTGCAACTTTGGGGTTGTTTTCCGAGATTTTATTAATTAGAGAAAATATATAGTTGGCAAAGTTTTTACATAGAATTACGATGTCTAATGAGTTAGCTGTCTTTTTTAACCAAAATTTTTGAAATAGAGTGAAATATCAGCAAACCCGTTTGCACCACAAGCGAGGCGAGCATCATCCAAAGCGTTGACACCTTCTTCCGTAGATATTACCTTTGCTGCACAGCTAAGAATTCGTATTTCTCGTGATAGCATTAGCTATAAACTTGAATTATTAAATATTTTACTATATCTTCTCGGTATTCTCAATGAAGAATAATCCTAATAATAACTAAATTAATGAATATAGCAATATGATAATGATAAAATAATAATACGATATTTACCGTTGGTTTTTGATATGAATGAAGTGATAATGTGAGATGAAAAATTGACAGAAAGTTTTTTAAGTTTTGGGATAAATTTAAAAAAAAATCTTGCATTGGAGAGATTAACTAAGCCTGAACATGGTGACAGTTTCAATAACCTCATGTGGAAGTTTTTCATCCTCAACACAACAACGTACGAAATGTTTGTAAGTAATGGAAATAAATTTGCGATAGAAAATGGTCAAAGCCACTGATGCTGCAATATGCGGGAATAATTGATGCTGTTGCATGGGATATTCGATAATTGATCGCTCCTCTGGAAGATAATAAATATCTTTCCTTGAAATGTGATAGTGATAATGACAACTATGATATCAATAACAATGAAGGATGACATAAAGGGCGAATTATCCATTGGTTTCCGTACCCTTTGCTTTAAGAAACAGCCAAATCTAGAATTATAAAAAATTCGACAATGACAGAAGTGTTTTTCAGTGATACTAACCTGTTGCAAAACGGAATTGCTTCCTAACAGCCGAATAACGTGTTGCTATTACGGCAGCAAGTCGAGCTGCAACTGCACCTTTGCCAACAATGGCTGCACGTCCAATAGATAAAATGGCCAAACTTGCTAATTGTTGCTCTTTGATATTCTGAAACAAAAAGTGAATAGAGAGGAATTTTTTGTGAAATAGGTATTATAGTTAGGCATGAAACGGAAATTTCTAGATAAGAAATTGAAAAAATAAATTCTAGATAAGAAATTGAATTTCTAAATAAAAAAATAATCACCTTAATTGCAGATTGATAAGTTCCATCTGGATGAACGGTTGCTATTCGATTCAATAATGCATCCAAATGAAATCGGTATTTATTAAATTTAATCCATCCATTGTCAATACCGTTCCAAGCGCCTAATTTTTCCCCCATATCACCTATTGTTATACCTTCTAAAGGTACCATCCTCTTCAAATGACGGATTTGTATACAAAATGCGTGCAAACCATGGCATGTATGATTGACGTAAAGTTGAGCAAAAACAATCGCATGAGTTGCATTCATACCTATGAAAAAATACAAGATTTAGCATGATATAAAATATAAGACGAACAAATGAAGAGTGGGAAATCGGAAAACTGAAAAAAAAAATAGATGCGGAAAAAATGAAAATGATTATCAAGATAAGAATAATCGTTGTTATTATTGTAAGTTATCATCATCATTATTGCATGGTATCAATAGAAAACTAATGATCAAGAAATAAGCAATAGTGACGAATATTTCCTCGTTCTTTTAAAATCATCTGATGATATATCGAATGAAAGAGATTTTCCGTTCGATCCTTGTCGTTGTCAATAAGAAACGAGTGATGCAAGAGCACTAAAATTAGAAAATACAATAAAGACGAACCTAAATTGCCGGCCCAACATTTGATTGCTTCATCATCCGGCGTATGCATCACGAATTGACCCTTGTCATAGTGACACTCAGTACGGATTGAATTCGCATCTGACCCATGTGACACTTCCGTCAAACAGAAACAACCAACAATCTTCAATTTGATAAATTACTTCTTTGATAGATATCATTTTTATTATCAACTACTCATTTTTATTATCAACAATTTCTTTTTAATTTTATTTTGATATAAATAATCAGTTATACAAACAAACATGTGATTCGCTCTTTTTCTCGTAATAAATTTATGAATATGCGAATTTAGGAAGAATCTAACAAGTTTTTGAAACAAATAAAAACAAGTAAATTATAAATTAAAAGGAAATGTTTGAACATGAAAACCTCATTGTTCATGCATTTCTCGAGTATATGATAATGACGATTCGTACCCATTGATAATACTGTGACATAAAATATGGAATTGATGTAAAACTTTGCTGCTAAACCCTGATCAAAACTTTCTAAGACTTCCGTAAAATCCACAAATCTTTCAGGATCTGTTTTGAGCTACAATATCATTTGGTATTTTGATAGATGAACAAGAGAAATTGAAAGCAGATTATTTTAATTTATATATGATAAGATCACATAAGGATGTCTTACAAAATCATAATAAGATAAAATTAGATAGAAGTAATTGTGAAGGAAAAATAGATTAATACCAGACCCCGTCAAATTTAATGAAATTATGTTCCAGAAGTTGTTTCCACCATCGATTGCATATTTGACGACTTTCATCCATTGTCAATGTTCGCCAGTCCCGAACAAAAACATTATCAGTACGAAGTTTTTCGAAAATTTTATCCTAAATTGCACGGAAAAATGTTTGTGAAGTTGAATTTGTCATAAACTTAAAATTTGGCATTTATTTTAATTCAATGTAGACAAAAAAAAAAATCAATTTAAATTTGCTACAGTGCGTAGCTTTAATTGATCATTCTGGATTTTGTATTACGACTTTTTATTTGGAGAAAAAGTTAAATTTATGACATGTAAGGGCTGCTAGAAAAAATTGATCTTTTGAAAAAAAATGAAAATTATACACAAATAAAATTCAGTTGCTTTCCAAGTATTCAATTGAATGGAAGATAACCAAAGTCATAAAGTTCAAACAATTTGAAAATCATTTTTTCAGGAAATTTTTCATTTCTCAGGAAACTTCTCAGAAAATTTCCGAATATTCACCTTAAACTGAATATTCTCTAAGCCATACAGCCATTCTCGCAGATCACGCCAATAGAACTTCGCCATGCCTCGATATTTCAGTAAATCATCATTTATTTCAGGAGTAGAAGCTAACTGATATGGCATCATAAAAATCATTGAAAATTTATTTGCGAAACTTCGAGAGATAGATTTCCTGAAAGTCGAAAATATGAACTTGTCGCCAACACCAGAACTTATTTGTCTCATCTCTTTGCAATACCTATTAATTCCTGAAAAATGGCTAATCCTGGAAAAAAAAAATGAAATTTCTGGACATAATACATAACCGACAGGTTCGGATCATAAACCATATGATTTTTAAGATATAACTATATTTCAACAAATCATGAATTGTAATGCTTTTATGAGCAACAGTGAGGTAATTATCTTTCAAATTCATTTCGCAGCATATCTCTAAATTAGGTTTATTTCTGTTCTAAATTAGATTTATTTTGCAGCATATCTCAAACGATTAACTCAATCAAATGTCACTTGTAAAAAATGCCAACATCAGAATCAGCCTTTCAAGATTTCTCCAATTCAAGCCTTTTAAGAAGAACACGTTATTTATCACTTTTAGAAACATTATATTTTTTTATTGCATTTATTTAATTGTACAGAAAATATGATTTAGTAAGAGAAGACAACAATCGGTCGAAACAAGAATCACAAGAATACTTTTCACTTACATTTTAAGCATACGTAAGCATACTTGGATTTTCTTATCTATCACATATGTGACAAGATGAGACTCGAGTGTACATAGCGCCAAGACAATTGTTGTAAACAAGGAATGCTGAAGATTCAAAGGTACGATAAACATATTTATCGCCAAAAAAATAAATATGTTTGCCGCCAAAAAGATAAACATGTTAACCGCCAAAAGAATAAATATATTTATCTCTAAAACGCTCCAATTCACAGATAAACAAAATAAGGCTAACCATCAAAAGAAGGCATAATGGGAATCAGGTAAGGAGGAGGAGCTTCGAAAGGATTTAAAAGGACAAGACTTCGAGTTAGAGTTCAAGCTCGGAGTTGTTACATTGACACAGCAATAGCAACAATTTGGAGTTCCGCGGTAATGCGTGGTCGAGTCCATTTTATTAATAAATAATTCAAGTGAAAATATCAATAATTTTTCATTTCTCAACTTTATTAGAATTGATCTAAAATTCGCATTCAAATTTAGAAATTCTCTTTTCAGTAATAAGAAATTTAAATTGAGAAACTAATGGAGATTACAATACTTAATTTATTCAAAAGATTAAACTGATCTATTGTCCTTATGATGTCATTAATTCTGACGAAATCAGAATATTTATTGTGATCTTTTGATCAATCATGCTAAATTAATAACAGATCGAATAAGCAGCAAAATAATCCATGTTGTATTATCCATCAGTTGAGTTAAACTTCTCTGTTGAGAGACTAGCGATTTTCAGTGCGAGTCCTTTGGTATTGAAGATGACACATTGACAATAGTTAGAAAGGTGGGAGATGGATCGGAGCAGAATGTGTTTCGTACGTCTAAGTGACGTGGCTAGTTTTAACTCTTGCACGCCGTGAAGTTGCTTATTAACTAGTAACTGACTTCTAGTTTTTCTATTTATTCACGCAGAATGCAGAACAATCATCTTTCTCAACAACCTCATTCATTCATCCCAAATGCCAGCACATCATCCATTCCAATCACATCATCCATGAATATACATCCATCGAAGGAAGAAATCGCTTTAATGAATCGTCAGAAGGTATTTTATTGTTCACGCAAATAGATATGTTGTATTATTGCGTGTCATATTATTTGATGGATTTTCTTGTATCATTGCTCATTGATCATTCTAAATTGTTAATTATTTTAAGGAATAGAGAAATAGAATTTTACAATTAAGCTGAGTTAATATTTCTACTATTAAGAATTTGGTATTGTTTGCTTCTAGGTAACTCCTGAATTGATGAAGTATACCGAAAGGTTCGAGTTTCCATACATTACTGACGTCACCAATTATGAAAAGTTGGCCAAAATTGGGCAAGGTACATTCGGGTAACTTTTTTTTCAAATAATACAGTCCATATTATGAGAAATTTTGAAGAATATATTTATTACTTTGCTGTTTGTAGAGAGGTGTTCAAAGCACGTTGTAAGCGTACGGGTAGAATCGTTGCTCTGAAGAAAATTTTAATGGAGAATGAAAAAGAAGGGGTATGCTTGTGTTTATATTATTTGTCCATTAACGATTTTAAGTCCTCATAACGTAATTTGCCTTTTGAATTATTGTTGGGAATGTTTTATTGATTTATTGTAATATTGCAGTTTCCAATAACAGCTCTACGAGAAGTGAAAATGTTGCAGAAACTAAAACATAAGCATATCACTGAACTGATAGAAATATGTAGTAGTAGAGGTATGCATTCAGATTTTGTTCTCATTAAAATTCCAATTAATAATGCAATGTTATCTCTTCCATTTCAGCATCGGTACATAATCGCGAGCGTAGTACCTTTTACTTGGTATTCTCTTTTTGCGAACATGATCTTGCTGGCCTTCTATCTAATACCAATGTTCGACTGTCTTTGGTACATATCAAAACATTGATGAAACATTTGTTAGAGGGTCTTTATCAAATACATTTTGCAAAAATATTACATCGTGATATGAAGGTATCTTTCTGTTGATCAATTTTTCTTCTCTTTGCATTTAATAGTCCAGCAACTTTATCTAATCCAAACTGAATATTTAAATCTTCATCTAGTGTTTGATCTGTCTAAATGAATAAAAATTTTTATTTTACGCAATGAGGCCGGCAAAAATAATATATAATTAATAAATATTAATTTTATTTCATGTCATTTGATTAGAAATTTTTTATTTTTTTTTTCTTATTTTAGGCTGCAAATGTTTTAATCACAAAAGACGGTATATTGAAGTTGGCAGATTTCGGTCTAGCGCGGCCTCTGTTTTCAAAATTACCCGGTATTTTATGTTGTATTATTGCAATTAATTACTGCTGTCGTACTGAATAACCGGCGAAAATTCTGAAGTGATCTTACACCTGAGAAACTGAGAAGTTTGGATTAGTTACACATCGTTAAAATTATTACATTAATGCTCCAACAGTCTTGATTATTTGACGAGATGATGAAGATAGAGTTTACAATGTCATATCTATTTTAGGTCAACCGGAACACTGCTATACAAATCGCGTTGTTACTTTGTGGTATCGTCCTCCTGAATTGCTTCTTGGTGAACGTCATTATGGACCACAAATCGATATGTGGGGTGCGGGTTGTATCATGGCTGAATTATGGACACGCACCCCTATTTTGCAAGTATGTTATTGGAATTGTAGTATTTAGCAGCACTTATCTCGAATCATGATCTTACTCAGAGTTCGACATGTATAATGAAATGCTAAACTCTTTCTTTTATTCCATTTGTTTTTCATGTCTAAAACATTAAGGTCAGCTTATTAAGCTGATGTCGATGGGTTTGACTTATGAAATAGTTCTGAAATTATATAATATAAATTTCAGGGTGAAAGTGAACAAAAACAGCTGTCATTGATATCCAATCTATGTGGAAGTATTAATCCACAAACATGGAGAGGTGTGGAAAATTTGCCGCTTTATGGCAAAATGGAACTTCAGCAGAATCTAAATCGCCGTGTAGTTGAACGTCTGGAAGCTTATGTTAGAGTAAGACTCAAATTTTTGTATTAAATGCAGCATATTACGAATTTAAACGTTGTAGATAATAGCACTTATGAAGCGGTGATATTTTTAAGGATCGAAATGCCTTAAACTTAATCGATAGTCTTCTGGTTCTGGATCCATCTCTACGTCTCGATGCTGAGCAGGCTCTTGATCATTTGTTTTTCTTCACACAGCCTCATCCCGCAGCTGATGTAAAAGACTTGATGAGCACTATCTCGGTTTGTCACTTTATCAATATATACTTCGTTTGATAAAACATGAAATTTTTTATTACCTCAGTTCTGTTCTTAAGTCTTTTACAGTCTTTTACAAACAGTCTTTTGATTCTTTTTTTTTTTTTTAATAGTTGGGAGTATTTCAGTTCTTTTAAAAATCATTTTTTTTTTTTTTTTTTTTTAGACAAGTCTTTTTGAATATACAGCTGGAAGAGGCGCGCATAGTGGACGAGGCCGTGGAGTACACCATCAAAATCGACAGAACATTCGCCCATCAATGGCATCACAGGGACAGTATGTCGACATGGTCTTTTGAATAAATTAGTATTTCATACTGTGCCTTACCATTAATTTCTTAGTTTAATTTTTTGTAACTGGAAACGGAATTGTAAATTTCAATATGAATTTCAGACCAATTTTAATGAAGTTGGGAAATGAGAGATCTTTTTACTTAAAGTATTCAGTAATAAGGGTTATGAATTTTCAATGATTTTATTTGAAACTTTTATAAGCTGTTTATAATCCATTTTTTTAACGGACAATGGTTATTATATTTGGATGCAGTATATGGTCCTAAACATTTTGATAGTGATTCATTCCTAAATTCAAGTTTGTATGATGAGAAAAGTTATTGTTATATTTAACGTCATACTTGTTTATGATTATTGTCTCGATTGATTGTTATCTTCTTTTGTTTATATTATTTATCATATTTTCTGTACAGCTGAAAGATTGAAATAAAATGATCTAATGTTAGTGAAAATTATGGATAATGTGTTCCATATACGAGGTTTGAATTGAAGAAATGTTTAAAGACTGATTCAGATGTTTTGTTAGATGACATTTAAAGACTGATTCAGATGTTTTGTTAGATGACATTCCATTAACTATTCTTTGAGATGTTCCACGAAATAAGCCTAATTTAGGGCGGGGAAAGATAATCAGCTTTTAATTACTCCTGACAGCATAACACATTCATGATTTATTGAAATGTAATCAAGTCTTTCAACATAACTTATCAATCAAGTCTTCCGGTTCCGAGAAATTTGATATTTTCCCAAGATTGGCTATGTTTTTCAGGATTTAGTCGTCGGAAAATTAAAATATTTTTTTAAATATAAATATGTCGAAATTGGATATTTTTATATTGTATAAATATCTCGGTATAATCAAGTAAATTTATAACATACAAACCTTCAGTATATTTCCAAAAGAAATCATTTTCCGAGTCAATAATGTTTTCAAAACAAGTCATCTTCCCAACTATATGAAATGCTTAAAATAATTCAAACATTTTCTTCCAGTTATATGGATTTATCGTAAAATGGTAGTCAAACTTGTTGAGATAATGTAAATATTTTCCAAATTAATGACCAGATTCTTGATCTATAATCTTCAGTGTCATGAGGCATTGTTTGAAATGTTGTGTCAAATAGACCAAAAAGCCAATAAACAAAAGGACAAATATGTTTATCGCCAAACCAATAAAAATATTTATTACCAAAGGGAAAAACATGTTTACTAAAAAAGGATAAATATATTTCCCGCCGAATTGACAGATAAATAATGCGAAGTAGACTAATCATGAGACAATATTTTGGAGATCAGAAGAGGAGGAGGAGTCCAAAGAGAGGTTTTAAAAATTCGGGTTTTGGAGCAGGTTCAATTTCCTTACAAATTTTCTGCAACATCGAGCAATAGTTCGAAGTTTTCTGTATCAATGCGGCGAGAGTTCTACAGCGATGCATCAAATTTTCCGATCCTTCTGTATAGGCAGTGTTCTGTGGCCTCTGTGCCATTCCATAAGACAATGCTGTTATTGGTAATACATTCTCCTTTTTGCACATTTCTCTGTGTTATCGAGATCAGACACTGGAATTCTTCCATCATATAGAAATATTTCTCCTATCGTCAACATGAAGTTTGTTGTAGACTGACATTTAGTCCCTAACCATCCATAAGAATACTGTATATTATTGCTTATTGTCCACTTGTCGAGAGAAATTTGATTTATAGCAATTCCATTTATTTCCTTCTGATCATTCAGGTTTCTGCAGAATTCCGATGATGTTGCGGAAGTAGTTGTCGTGAATTCCGTTGTTTCGTTGAAGATAATGTCTGGTAGCCAAATACAAGCAGTATTTCGACCGGGGTTGATTAGTCCTTTGCGTAGTTTGCGGGGTGATGAGCGAAGTATCTTGAGTTCGACTCACAACCGAATAGAATGAATTTCGACTTACAACCGAGTAGAATGTTGGCTTACAACCGAACAGAATGAGTCAATTTTAAGTCCAGAAAATGTTCTATATCTCGCTTTTGAAACAATTGGGCTTATATAGAGTAGGAAGTGGGAGTGGTTTTTTATAATTACTAAAGCATTGCAGTAAAACAAAATGAGATTAGGATGTAAATGGAAACAAATCAAAAGAATGTAAAATTGGTTGACTGTTTTATTACTCCAGACATTTTTTACGATTAGAGATTTAATTTTACAATTTGAATGAGAACTGTATTTAATTATTTAATTGTTTGGAGTTTTATTGAAATTTCGCGATATCAAAATTCGCGACAGTAGTCGTTTGATCGAAAACCACAGTCAATGACAGTCTAAGGAATACATTCGCGCATATAGTTCAAGTGATATCACTACACTTTACGGCCGATATGCGTATGTGAATTCTAGTATACAGTGCTTTAATTGATGTGACATTTTGATTTATATTTTCATTGTAGTTCCATCTCTCAGGAATGTTAAGTGGTATTCCAGATATCCATTCACAATCCTTTTTCGCTGTTGCTCGCGTCAACATGATAAAAATCATCGTTACTAATGATAAGTTCCGTAGCATAGCGCTCACTTTGTTTTTTCTTCTTGTTGAAGTTTGTTGCTGAGTCTTGATGTTCCTGGGTTCCTTTACTATTGGATTCTTCTGTTCTCTCTCTTCTTTTAAGTATGGGTTTGTCGTCTCCGTTTAGCGCTTCTTGTTCTCCTTGCTATTGATTCTTCTTCTTCGATTTGATCTATAGAATCTTGAGGTAGTATTATTGAGTTCTCGCGTTGATTTATTTCGAGAGGATATAACATATTGACTGGGCGATTTAGAATTTTCCGATTGGGTAATTCTATCTGGACACTTCTGATTTTTCCATCGGCGCTTTCATTAAGTTCTTTAACTTTTGCCAATTTCCATGTACCTCGTGGTGCTTCTGTTTCCTTCACTAACACTGTTTCCCCTTTAGAAGGAACTCTTACTTTGTCATGAATTTTGATGATTCTTTGAAGGTGATATCTATTGATAACCAAATACAACCGGTATTTCGACCAAGGTTGATTTGCCTTTTATGTTACTTGCGGGGAGTTGATTGAGGTGTGTTGAGTTAGACTGAATTAAGTTGAATTCGAATAACAGTTAAGATGAGTTGAGTTGAATTGAGGAACAGTTAAGCTGAGTTGAGTTGAACTGAGGAACAATTAAGCTGAGTTGAGTTGAACTGACAAATGAATTGTGGGATTTTATTTTTTGTCAAAAAAATACTCTCTCATTCAATATAATAGGGCTTATAAACATTAGGAAGTGGAAGAGGTTTTCCATAATTATTCAAGCATTGCAGCAAGATCAAATGAGAAGATTAAGATGTGAATATGAACAAAAATGTGAATTTAGAAAAGTATGGTTAGCGATTGATAACAAAGGGAATTCCAGTGTGATAGAAATACAAAGATGTGAACATGGATAAAAGCAAAAAAATATGGGAAATAAATCTAAGAAATGTAAAATTGGTTGAGTGATTCATTATTATAAACATTAGTTACAATTAGAAACTTAGTTTTACAATTTGAATGAAAAATGTATCCAGTTATTTATTTGTTTGGGATTTTATTGGAGTTTCGCGATATCAGAATTCGCGACATACTTCAACATTTCTAGGCGATTTATGTTCTATTTGTGTCCTTTCCATTAAGCTAGTTAAATATTCTTCCTTCCATATTTCCCAAAACGTATCGAGAATTTTCAGTGTATTAGACCAATGCTTGATAAGCCCTTCTTGAATATTTAGCCTGTATGGAATAAATTCGTCCTCATCGATCTCATCTTTAATTGGTATTGATAGAAAAGCTTCGGGAGAGATAAAATCTATTAGACGGATAATTACGGAATCATCAAAGTTTACATAAGTTAATGGACGAGTATTCAATATGCCTTCTATCTCTACCATCAGAAATGTTAAGTCTGCTTCATTTAACAATTTCCTTCCTACAACTCTTCTTAAAGCTCTTTTTGTTAATCCAATTATTCTTTCATAAATTCCTCCGCTCCAAGGAACCTTTGGAATTATGTTCTTTCACTTCATTCCTCCCTTTGTTAGGAATTCTTTCACTCGCATTTCTTGATCCATCAAAGTCTCAAAAACCAATTGGTATTGACTGGCGTTATCGCTTAATATCAATTCAGGAAAACCACGTCGGGCTATGAATCTTCTAAGAACATTCAGGAAACTTTTAGCTGATAAATCGTCTGCCATCCCTAAATATATGCTCTTGTTGTAAAACAGGTGAATAAGGCGATCCATCTTTTTGATGATCCTGTTTCGGTTTTAACCAATATGGGGCATAAGTAGTCTAGACCAACTTGAGCGAATGCTCGAGAACGTGTTACCCGAGATTCCGGATAATTTGGCATTGTTGGTAATTTAAATGTTTTCGCCGTCCATCGTTTGCAACCTATGCATTTATTCAATACTCGTTTGACTTAGGCACTTCCTTTTGGTATCCAGAATGTTTTCCTTAACCTTGAAATTGTGTGAGCCACACCAAAATGATACATTTCTTCGTGTTTTTCTTGTATAATAAGTTCAGTTATACGATTGTGTCTGGTAAGATATGCTGGAAGAAGGTTGAAATTGCCCAGTTCCGAACTCTCTAATCGGGTTTTGATTCGCCATAATCCTCCCTCTTTGAATAAATTCTATTTCCTTATTTCTGCTGATATAGATTAATATCTCCCAAGCAGATTCGTAGTCTTCTAACGTAATTCGGTTTTTCGTTGTTGTGACTTGCAACCAAGGAAATTTTCCTTTAGATGTTAAGTTCAAAAATTTTAAAACCCATGCTCTAGTTCTCACTAACCTTGACATTTTGCTCTATCGATTTGCATCTACGATCTTGATACTTGTTTTATTGATGTTTCGTTGAGTGACCAATGCCAAAATTTTCTCATTTTCTTGGTTGCTTTCGTATCCATCGTGCTTTTCGTCGATATTGTATTCCCATTGTGGCCATTTTGATTCGTCTCTTTTTAACCATCTTAGTCCTTCCCACCATAGCTCGAAACTTGATAATTTGAGAAGATCTAATTCTCTGGTAGCCACATCTGCTGGATTATTTTCACTTGGAATATATCGAAATGCAAACTTAGCTTTTCTTTTTCTTCGATGCGGTTTTGTACGAATTTTGGTAAGAGACGTGAGTGATTTTTTATCCAGTGCAAAACGCATCGAGAATCTGACCACACAATTACTTTCGAGTGTTCCGATTCCATTTGTTTGATGACGAACTAAGCAGCACGTACTCCAATGAGTACAGCTAATAATTCTAATCTTGGTATGGTCGTGCCTTTAATGGGAGCGATTCGAGATTTAGCAAAAATCAATGACACCTTTTTCTCTTGCTTTGCATATACTGCGGCAGCGTATGCGACTGAGGAAGCATCAGTGAAGACATGAATTATTGTTGATTTTGTAGGGTCAATTGCTTTTCGTGGCAATTCTTTCATGTGCACTGGCCATGTACATGTGAGATCTTCCAATTTTTCGTAGTCTTCATTATTTAGCAGTTGGTCCCAAGCAATTTGTTTCTTCCAAAGACTTTGAAGGAATAATTTGATTGGTAAAATACAAAGTGTTAAAAATCCTAATGGATCATATTGTGAAGTCAAGAATTGCAAGATTGTTCGCTTGGTTGGTTCTTAATCGTCATTCCAAGGTTTTGGATTTATCTGGATAATTTTCTTCTTCCCTTTTTCTTGTAGGAGTCGGGATTTGCTGGATACATTGTTTCCAATCTGCGTTGGCAGTTTCGAGTGTGCCAATATGTAATTCGAAGCGCATGATTTTTTCTTCAATTACTCGTTTTCTCGCTTCGTATTGTTGTTGCGTTTCTTCTTTGGTCATCATTTGGTCCAGCGGTGTTAAATCCTTTGCTTGACTTCTTCGAGGAGTTTTTCGATTTTTTCTTTTTTCTTCTGGTTGCGCACCTTTTATTATTACGGACGACATCCTCGTGGCACCAAAAAATTTTGTCGAGGATTTCGAAGTTGCCAGTTGGACGACGATTGCATAGAGCGAATAAAAATAATATTTTATTCAACGTAATAAACAATAAGAATCAACGTGAATAAATGAAAATAAAAAAAAGGGTTAGGAGTATAAAAATGAAGCACGCGTTGTCGATGTAAAAGTGGCATATTACAACACTCAAAAAATTTTCAATTTAGTGTAAGAGACATAATTAAATTAAATGTGTAATTAGGTCATGACTGTAACAATTGGTGCACTGACCGGAAACGAACTTAAGAATATAATTACACAATTAATCTAGCGCTGAGATCATTAAAACAATTGCCGAAAAGAAATTTTAAAATATCATCAATAAAATGTACAATTGCTTAAATTTCGAGAGTGTAACATTTCGAATGTTTCAACACCCGGTCACAATAACAAGAAGAAGGAATTCCCAATCCAACCAAACAATAAATTAACTTATAAACGCAAGTAGATTTTTTTCTCAACAACAACACCTTTTTAATGCGGCCCAGTCCCGTGTTATCATCCATTTTCATGCAGCTTCGATTCAGTATTATCGGCCGTATTTGTTCAGATCCCTACTTTTAATTTCAACTTCGGCCAAACTTTTCCTCTACAATCGAGAATGAAGAGGAGCCCAAAATGCGATTTTTTCCTGATATTCAAGTTAACTGTTTCAGAACGTATTAATAAATCGTCCACTAATTAGTAAAATCTTCCCAACAACTATTGTCTATGCTAATATCAAATGAAATTTCACGATGTTATTTGGTGCCATGAGCCGGGATCTCATTCAGTTTGAATATCCCGACTCGTGGCACCAAATCTTGACGTGAAAAATCATTCTCATCATTCAATTTAATCAAACCAGCAAAGAAGAAATTCGTAAAACTTTCTGATGAAATAGAAAGAACACCACAGATCGACACTTGCTAAAGATGAATTACATCAACACTAAGAAGGCGAAAAAGAATCAAAAATAAAGTACTTCGAATTGTGCGTTGAACTATGCATCATTTTGAATACCAACAAAAACTGGTTGGATTATGCTTAAAAAATTGGTGATCCTGTAAAGAAAAAAGAATAGAGGAATATGCGGAAATGGTCAATGACGAGGAAAGTTTTTTAAATTTAATAAGAGAAAAGAAGCTATTATCATTCTTAATATATACACAGATGATTTTGAACTAATACTTCAATATCTAAGCTACAAAATATAAAAGAACCAACCCTACAAAAGATGACATCTCCAATATCCTATTACACAATCATAAATTTAGCATTGTACTACTAATATCAATGATGATTCAAAACTATAGAAAGAATTTTGGAGCGGTTGCTGCAGTGCATTTTCAAAGAGTTACCAGATATTGAGAAATTAAATTATTCAATCTCCTGGTATAGGAGATGCCTTACTTTTAACACTAAAAGTTATGATATTGCTCCAGAAAATTTAAAAAAAAAAGACTGAAAATAAAGAAACTGGATTCTTTTTTTAAATTCTTTTTTTTTAATGTGATTTCGATACAGTCCTTTACAATATTCAAAAGTTATCCCAAGACTTTTGGGTTTTAAAAGAAATTTTGAGATCAAATTATTAGAAAAGTCTTTTGAAAGATTAGAAATTTTTAGAAAAAAGTAAAAAATTGTTGTCCTCCGGGAACTGTGCAATGAATCAGGAATCAGGAGAATTTTAAATGTTCATTTGGAACATAATGATAAAATCCACGGTTTATTGAAACAAATTCTCATGTAATTAGCAACATCTATAAGAATATTGTGCACATGAAAATTACAGAAAAAAAAGCAATTAAAAGACAACAAAAATATAAGCAATTTAATTTCGAACTGAAAAAAACCATTGTAAGATTCACTTTTTTAAAATTTCCTTAAAAACAACAAAAACAAATTACAACAATTTGATTTAATATAATATATAAGTAATTATTCAGATATGAATTTATTCATTACACTCAGCAATCCATTTTGCGACTTCATGGGCAACCACTTCTCCATGATTTAATACGAAAGCATGTTCGCACTTCTTGTCGTCAATTATGACTATATCTAAACATCATATGAAAATCTGATGGAACAGTTATGTGATTTGAATGATTTTGGTTAGTCGAGGTTTCAGCGACAGCTTAATCATTTATATGCCTCACAATTGATTAGTTTCCAGCTTTCGAAAAAATTCAAAATACGTTTGTGAAATCACCTAGTGATAAAGACTTTTGGCAGTCCAGCATTAATAGGGACGTTTCTGTATATATAATGAAATTGCTGATAATTATAAAACTACTTTTTCCTAGCCTTTCTTGCATTTCTAAAGCATAACGCAACGGACACCACTGATCCACTGTTCCATACAGAAAACGGCAACGATCATTGTAGAGCAGAAGGGTTTCGTCCAAATTTGAGACCTGAAATCAATACGACTACATAATTTTTTTGTTAAAGTTGAAATTAAACACATAACAAATTCGAATTTGCTGAATTTAAAAAAGAATTCATGTATTCAAACCGTAAGTAACTCGTCCATTGCCATGAAAATAATATTTCGAATAACGTTTATATCGACGATCTCAACAACACTTTGTAATATACAAGGAGAAAAGCATTCATTACGCTTTCTGATAAGAAAAGTACAGATGCGCTCTTTCACAGAATCAGGTAGATATGTCAGCCAGGAGAATACCACTTTTACGACACCGTCCCACTTGCAAAACTTCTAAAACATATTCCAACTATGGTATTTTCATTTTAACATTGAATGGGACTTATAAAATTATTACTATGAGTAAGAAAAGACTCGAAACTTTAATGAAATCAATTTCTAAGCAAGTTGATACATTTAAGTATAAAAATCAACCTTTAACCATGGTAAAAGGCGTTCACCGTTCGGAGATTCAGCCATATGTTCAATAGTGGGAAATAAAGCTATGCAACGAATAACATTGAATTCATGTTCCAATAAATCAGGTAACATCCTGAAATTAAAAAATTTCCAATTCCAAATATTAATTTTCAGGCGACTAAAAAAAATTGGTTTGATGGATTATCTTAAGATTTCATAAAATCTACAAAGTTATATAGCTATATAGCATTTGGAAAATCTATTCGCAAATTACTTGATCATTTCACAGATTACGTTTTATGGATTACTAGAGAACCATGAAATCCAAGTAGTATTTTGAATTTGATCGAAAATAAGTGCGAGGGTAAGAAAAAAAAGTAAAATGCCAACCTTAACATCAGGTAAGAACCAATAGAATGCCCAATGAGAATGAGTTTTGCTGTTTTGGGTAAATATTGAAGACAAAAATTGAATTTATATTGAATTTGGTCAGCCAATGAAATACGATCTAGAAAAGAATAAAAGCAAATTGAAAAAAGATATCGTTATTAATGGAGCCATTCCTTCATCGAATAAACGTCTGATAATAAATTTAATTCCTGAAAGTTTCCTAGCAATTGCAAATTCCGATAGCAATCATTATAATGAATGATTTTAAACAGATAAATATTGCATGATTGTTTTTGAATGCCTTATTGTGCTACTGAAGGTATATTTAATGCTCTTAAAAGTATGATATGGGCATTCAAATTATAGATGACTTGTCACAAAAATAATCAAAGATAGTACCAGCACAGTTGTAGATGCTCATCCCCGAGTACTCTCGAGGCATAGGAACATGATTCAGATGAGACACTGCACAAAAGAGAGAATTTTCCTCGGATACTTGCATAATTCTTGAGATCTTAGTCAAAACAATTTGTCCAAAATCGGCATAGAATTGTTCATTTCCAGGATTACCTACATAATGTTTTTGTAATCAGAAATATGGAATTACTTTACATATAATATGTGTATATATATTGTGTAGTATAATTAAATTATGACATACGGTGGCTTCTGGATAAGTTCAATCTGAAGATTGTTAGGAAAGAATGCTCGTAACATGGACAGAAGTAACACAGTCCTTCAAATTCTAATTATACCCCAAACATTTTCACTCATAATGATTAGACAGATTGTACACCATATATATTTGTATACTTCAAGTTACATGGACTTAGATGAAAGGAAACATGTAAATTGCGTAAAATAATTGTTATTAATTTGACATTAAATGATTAAAAAGTACACAAACCTGGGACCATTAATATAATCAGACCAGTAAAACTAGATAGTAACATCGTAGGATCATTCTCCAATCCAACACCCAAAAGTGAAACGCGAGCAAATCTCCCTGAGATTGGTAGCCACAAGACCTTTCTCCGAATAACTTTCTCCATTTTTATTCACTTCGCGACAACTTATTCGAATTCAGTTATTAATTAACAAAGAAACTGGATCTTCGAGACCAAACGATATCAAAACAGTCAAATCATTTCTGTTCGTACAATAAAAAAAGCAAATTTGCCGGCTTTCATGAAAATGTCGCATCGCCGCTATAAATGAAAAAAAAAAAAAAAAAAAAAACATCTTGATAAAGCATAAAATCATTCTTAGTAATATCGAGAACTACTTTAATGACAGTGTTATTAGAGATTACTGGTGTGAGGTTAAAAAGTAAGATAAAAACTGAGAGGTATCATAAGCAAGGGATAGAAACAATTTGTCAGACAAAAAAAAAGTCCACAGTAAACAGCGTAAAAGTACAGTGTAAAAGAAATGAAATTGAAGTATTACCGAGAATTCTATCAATAGGTGATTTCACGAGAAATATCTTCAGCCTCTCTGAAAAACTGATCGATACATGGATATATGAAGTATGCAGTCAGGCTATCGCTGAAATCTCGAGAGACCAAAATCATCCAAATTATGTAATCATATAATTTTCCCCTTAGATCCCATACGATATTTAGATTTAACAGTAATTGACGAAAGTATTACCATGCTTTTATGCTAAATAACAGAGAGGAAATATAACAATTTATTGATCCAAATAAAAGCCGCAAAAACGAAAACAATTTAAAGGCAAAACAAAAAAGAATATAAAAAAAAAAAGCCATAACTCACTGAATATATGGCTCTGTGATACTTGGACATAAAATGTTTCCATATCTTATTAAATCCCATAACTTTACCATTATTATTAAGTAGAAAATTTTCAGAGTTACTTCAATTTTTGACTGTTTAGCTATCCTAAGCTTTACGGCTACATTGCTATCATTTATTCTATTTCTGAGATTAACGAATTTCAACAGCAAATAAAACAACTAAAAACTTGAAGAGATAAAACTGGAAAATGTATCACTAAAATTGTCTTAAATATTTAGTATGCACGGAGCCTTAATAACCTAGGTGCTCCGAAAAAAAAAAAAAAGAAAAGGAGAGGAAGTGACAAAACAATAGCAATATTTCTAAGTCCATCACATTTTCCAAAAATTCTAGGAAAAAGATGTCATGCAAAACTAGAATTAATTTTTCTGCTTCAAATGACTCCTTTTCGACACTTCTCCAAGAACTACAGCAATAATATCATTGGAAAGACGATGTATCAAGCATGGAAGCAAGGCTCTGAACAATATTATCAGCGAGCATTTCGTTTACCGTTTCACCCAAATGCCTCTTTGGATCCTGTTTCCCTACATTTTTTACAGCAAGTTGTTCTTCCGTCATCTTTTCCTGTTCTTCAAGATCCTAAAATAAAAAGAAAACGACGCATTTTTGTGCGTTTAATTAAATAAGAGAAGAAAAATTGTAAAATGAAAAAAAGGAATGAAAGAAACAAACTTTTTTGTAGAGCTTCGCCAATTTCAACATTTTTTGCATGGATGCTTGATTTTTTTCACAGTGATCAGAGAAATGTTCCAAACCAAGTGAATCCATCCAAGTTTGTTTGTTTAGATTCAGTAACATCTAAATAGAACAAAAGTTACCCAAAGATTTTGATATCATAATCGCCAACTTTACAGACTACGATAAAAAGAAAACACTTATACTTAGCAAAACATTGAACTTTATTAAACGGTAACCTTCTGTTCAAGCTCATGAGTCCGATAATTGATTGGAATTGAATAATAATGCCGATTGAGACCATGAATCAATGCTTGAATAGACGGTTTTTGCAAATGTCCAAGATTTGAAGTGGTTTGACGAGGTTCTTGATTAAGTGCTATAGATTGTGGATTAATCGTTCGAAATGCATCAATTACTACCTGAATATCATTGATGCTAATAGAATAAATATTTGAAAATGATCACCAAAGAATATGTTAAATGAACAAACCTTTCCTTTGACAGACTGAATTGGATCGACTACCACAGCAACTGCTCTGTCTGAAAGAGCTTCAAAGCTCTGCTGCGTATTAATATCAACTCCTGATAACCAACAACCGAATCCTGGATGTGAATGATACCAGCCAACAACCATTTCTGGTCGTCCCGTTTGCTTCAGCATGTCTAACATTTTGGCTTGAAAAACTGGATCCACTGCTTCTACTGATACTCCCTATAATTACTGATAACACTTATATGTTAATGCGAAATAAGATCTAAGAAAAAAAACTGTCCATTCAAGAAATACTACGGGTAATACTAGTTGAAATGCATGAAATATCCCCATTATCTTATGAAGACAGTAAACAAAACCCAATAGTTTGAAATAAATTACCGTGCCCGACTGTGGCATCGCAAACACATCGATAACGTTCACTGTATATTCATCCACGAATTCCCCTAGCATTAAACCCATAACCTGGAAATTTCCATTATGATTACTAATGTTTCCATTCTCTTCCAGCATTTAATTTCAGCCGTGGAAAAATGAATAATAATTACTTCCATGGGTACACCTGCACGGCCATGTTTTAACATTTTGAGTAAAGCCAATGATGATATATAGACGGTTTCGGATGTGTCTACTTGATTGCTGTCCACCGGATTGGCATTTCCAAACTAAAAAGCATGTT
This sequence comes from Onchocerca flexuosa, assembly GCA_002249935.1. Lineage (NCBI taxonomy): Eukaryota > Metazoa > Nematoda > Chromadorea > Rhabditida > Onchocercidae > Onchocerca > Onchocerca flexuosa. The sequence continues at coordinate 207,249 of KZ270017.1, read as the reverse complement.
ATTAACTTCATTGAAAACCACATTACTACATCCAATAACTTATAGCTTTACAAAATACATAAATTTCCCTCTTTTAGGATGATCTATTTATCGTTCCAAAAAATTATGGAAATGGTTAACTCTTTTCCACTTATAAAAAAGCACAGGAATTTGACTTAACTGACAATTCGTCTCTACATATAGTATGCACTGGCATGAAGAAATAAAGACTTCGGATAATTTAACTTGTTGATACATCAATAATTTACATTGCTAAACCTATGAAATATAACTAATTGAAGGATAGTTAACCTGAGAGCCACTGAGACCACCAAGACCACCAAGTCGTAGAAATCGTTCCATTGTAATCGACCGCTTCCTGTAATTAACAAATGCAAAAATTTACCTCAACATGTTATCCATACGTCACTCCCTATAAATCTACAATTTTAACACAAAACCATCAGAGCAATGAAAAAGAAAGATAAATCAATCTCAATTTTAAAATGGATCTTGAGATGTTGCGCAGCGCAATAACTGGATAAACTCTTGTAGTGACATGTATGCATCATCCCCTACATAATTTTCTGCATTTGATGATGAGCAATTTTTACAAAATACTTAGCAATTTTTACAAAATAGTTGTTTGAGAAAAAGAGAGAGAGAAAGAGAAAAGAGAGACCATTTCCCTCATGTATCTAATACTCGGGTTCACACATTTTTTTTTTTTTTGGAGGAAAATATATTTGGTTGTTTCGCTGCGACAAATTAAGGCTATCAGATCATTGTGAAAATCGCGGGATCAACTTTGTTTCTGTTACACGACTGAACGAGGAGATTCTTTTGTAATCACGTTGCTTGAATGAAGCGTAGACATTGAATGTGTGCTCCAAGTGAACCATTTTTGGTAAGCCGAATTGGCGTTGTGGGATGAACCAAACGTTGAGTTAGACTGCTTATTATAATGTAGAAAGATATGTTAAACATAAGTTGATTTCATAGTGATCATATGATGTATTAGTTGGAAGAATATTAAGCACTCTAGATGTGACACGTGACAGTTCAGATGTGAATATGTGAATTAGACAGAATGTGTGGAAGTAAATAACATAGCGCATTAACAAAATAAAGCGAATCGCTGTATGGAATTCGAGATGGATGATTACTCAGTGAGATAGAAATTTTGATTGAATGTAAGTTATCACTTTCACGTTACATTTAGTTTTCAAAATTTTTCTATCCTTTTTTTACACATTTCAGTCACGTATCATCTATAGATGGTTTTGATTGTTAAAACTTCTGGATAGGTAGTAAGAGTAGGATTGTATGGAATAAGAAAATTGTCAACATCACGCGCATGTTACTTGATTGGATTATAGTATAGATCTGATTGAATTATAAGCTCGATCGAACTTTAGGCTCGTTCCGCAATTAAGTGTCCACACATCGTATGTTACAGAATCCGGGCCGATAAAAGTCGAAAAAATTAAATCATTTATTTCTGTATTGACCTGCATACACTTATATTTTCCAAATCACATCTCTCCTATTGATTCCACTTATATCGTAGGACGCTTTACTGTTACTAAAGTGATTTTTACTTGAATATTTTTACATAAAAGCTTCAGTTGGTGTTTCTTTCCCAAGTTTTCTTGGCTAGGAGAGATGTGCATGTGAATGGTTTCATTTCGAGTGCTACCACTGGTATATCGATAACAGATGATGGAAGACCGAAAACCACAAAATATAAAAGTGAACAACAATTGTTAAAACAGCATTTCATTCTCCTTCGCCTTTTCATCTTACTGCACGTCTATGTCCTCAAAGTTTGCCAGCACCAATCTTCGCTGAAGCATCATTCATATCGAAATCACCCCGAACTGCCATTCTAAGTCATCCGAAAGTAAATATTTCATGTGTTCTTGTTTACCGGTGGTGTTATCTCAGTCTCTACTTTTCTAAGCCATAACAGTTTTCTTCCCTTTTTTTCAGTTCTCATCATCTTATCTCTCCCAGTTATTTTTTTTTTTGCCTTAGGCAACTAACTAAAAAAAAAAAAAAAAAAAAACCAGAAGTTAATTTTTTTGTTGTTGATTTAGAAGTTATTTGGGATTTTTAATTATTAATTAGTTCTTATCGATTTCTGTTGCTTCTTCACACATCGTCATTTTCGCTCTTCATTACTTATATAATTAGTACACATACAAACTTAGGTAACTTTCGATGTATTTGTTTCGCTGTTATTATTATTACTTATTCGGCAGTGTACGGCTTTCGATCTCTACTAAAAGTAATTTTATTTCTCCCGAAAAAATAAAATACTGGGATTTGCCATTAGCAAAAAAAAATATGTGATTTTATTTCATTTTCTAGTGGTGCCATCATTGTGAATTCGAACACAATCGAGATTTGAAACTAACTGGACAGTAAACTAACTTTATCTCCCATGAACTCACTTAAACTTGCTTTCACCTCTCCCCACCAGATCTTATATCTTGTTTATTCCACATAGCGATTGTTTCATAGTTCAAAAACATTCTTATTCATTTGTGACAGAGCGAAATTGAAATATTTTATATGTTATGTGAATAGAAGAGGATCCTAACCTTCCGGAACTCACTGATCAGCTACATATGCTTCGAATTCTTTAATATAGGCAGCTCAAATTTTTCAAATCAAAGTAAGGATATGACGGATAGCCATATAAGCGTTCCGGAATCCAGCTTAATATTTAATTTTCAGATTCATCGCGGGTGATTGAACGATATGCATTGGAAAGCTACAGCAGCTCTTATCTGTGCATATGGAATAGTCAAGGAATTTCGGCCAGCAACGCCCTTCCTCACGCCTTACCTCGTCTCATCCTTCAAGAATTTCACTGATGTCGAGTTGTACAGTGAAATTTACCCATTCTGGACATATTCATATTTGCTCTTTTTAGTACGTTTCACTTCTTTTCATCAATTTTCCACCTTTCAAATTTGAATTGATCGAACCATTTCGTTCGAAATTTAAACTTTTTTGCTTTCAGGTATTTTAGCCAGCGGTAGGTTGAAGAGTGGATTGGAAGAAAAATAATCGACTCATACGATTCATTTTCCGAAAAAGTATAGAATATATGAACGGATTTAACATTTATTGTTTTGCAGGTGCCAATATTTTTCCTGACTGATATTTTACAGTATAAACCGATTATTGTATTAGAAGCCCTTACTTTGTTCGGCACTTGGGCCTTGCTACTATGGGGTACAACCGTATGGCACATGCAGCTTATGCAAATTATTTTTGGTACATTATTTTACATTTATCATAATGTCTATTCCTGTTTCCTTCTTTCATAAGGTTTATTTAATATAATCAACTTTATCGTTCAATTTTAAAATAGGATGATTTAACTGGATGAAATACATTAACAGAAATTTACTAGTTCATTTCCTTCTCAATAATTTCATCTTTCGTAGTTAATCGTTATCACATTATGCTAGATAACTTAGCATCATTCATAATATTTTTGTCGCGAAAGATCAAGTCGTTCAATATATGAAAATTCAGTAATATTCATTAAGAAACACAAGTTTAAGAAGTGTTAAAATGAAGAATTCTAATTACTACATATTCATAGAAGTACTCATAGAATAATTAAGTCATCGTTGTCATTCTATTCAATGAATCACTGCTTGTTGAAATATAGTTCTTGGTTCTAACTACTTCATCTGTTATCTTGTGTCCAATAAATCGTTCGTTGATCGTTTTGGGGAAAAAATTTTGTTCAAATTGTATTTTGAGTATAGATTGGTTGATTGGAAATTGCTTCTTGCTATTGTAACTTAGGTTAGCTATAGATTTTCTTGGATTTGTATGGTATAAACAGTATTGTGCTTATACAACAAGAAGGGGTAAATGAAAATAGACGGTAATTATAAGATACTAATAGTCGCCTCCTGCTAAATTGTCGCTTGAGCTGTCGCTGAAATCGTTATGATATTGGACTGGAACTGAATTGCCGCTGATATTGATGTTGCAAACTGCTGTAGAAAAAATTGATCACGTAGACACCAATGTTGAAAAGACTACTAGCGTTGAAATTATCAATGTTGCTGATGTTGACGACACTGATCTTGCTTCCGAAAGCTCTCTTTCTATATGGATCGTCCTTGGTATTGATAGTGGCGGAAGCTTACACATGTTAATCTTACAAAAGATTGAAGATGAGGATTAAGGATAAGATAGACAATTCTCACAAGCTTCCGTCTTTGTTACGTTCCTGATAATTAACATCTCAACATTTCACACAATGCGCATAAGTTTTATCAGTGATTCGGAAGAAAATGAGGGCTTTTTACCCAGATATAGATAAGTGACTCATGTGCCTGAGAAATGTTGCAAATTTTTCCTATGCAGATTATCTAGATTATTTCGTTATATTTGTATTGTAAAATATTTCGGTTTTACCGATAGATCAATCGATTATCGCTATTATGACTGGACATGTAATTCTTCTCGTAATAGTTAATTCGAAACAATTAACTCGTAATAATCGTATTTCTTTTTTTTCTTTTTTTTTTTTTTAATTGACTGCTTTACTACTTAATCAAACAAAAATATAAATTGAAAAAAAAAACGAAATGTGAGCATTTTCCTATCTAGACTATATGTATTTTTCTGCAATTTATTTTCAGTTTCGTCAACATATGTTTCTAAACTGAAAAATTCATTTAAACAGAATTCCATCATTTCTAATGGCTATATTTCTGTGCATAAGTGAAAGAGAAATGTTTGCCAGAAATAAGGAGCTTGGCATGACTAGGTTTGTAACTTACAAAAAAGATCCTTCGCAGTTATCGAAAATCCATTATGTTATTATAGGAATATCATCAGCTGCCGAAATAGCTTATTACTCATATATGTACGCGATAGTCAATCAAAAGCATTATAAGTTGATCACATCTTATATACGGGCTGCTGCACTGATCGGGAAATTTTTCGCCTTTGGTCTTGGTCAGTTTCTTGTATCGTTTCAATACGGATCATACCTTCTTTTAAATCAGGTGAATATTCCTTTTAATTCGCTATTTAATTATTCTCTTACATATTTTAACTTCTTTCAATAATAAAATGCCTTTTTCGTCATTCAAAGTTCAGAATTTTCGTACTTTTGATTTAGCATTAATTTAACATTGCGTTATATTTAACAGCATTTTTTATTATTGATAACCCTTCCACTTAATTCTTTTCTTATTGTTCTGAATACACTAAAAATGAGAAATACCCTTTGCTCTTTTAAAATCTTAGTATAAATATATTGAATTGATTATTTCTTGTTGTATCGATGCTTATAACATACTAAATTCAATTCGAAAACTCGAATTATTCCTCTATTTTTGAAATATTTGAAGATGAATTGTTATTGTTAGGAATATGTATGTTTTTATCAACTTGATTACTTTTCTAGATATCATTTGGTTCAACTTGTGTAATTCTTGGAATTGCTGCCATTCTTCCATCGATACCATCCAAGCTGACTGCTAATAAAATTATTGAAATTGTTGGAGATAAACCTAAAACTTCCAATGTCTCAACAAATTATGAAGAAGAGTTGAAAAATAATGAACGGAAGTTTGAAGAAAAGTGATCATTAGAAAATTAATATGTATTCGATTTCATTTCATAAATTTTAACTTCATTTTTTTTTTTCGTTATTTCACTTTAATCTATTTTTGGCTTTATCATCATCATGAATTTGCGAGAATATTTCGAAAATTGTTTTCTTCGCTTTTCCTGTTTGTCTCAACAATTTTTCCAGCCATGCTTTTTTATCGCTTTGATTTAAATTCTTTCAGAATAGTTTTGAACACCAATTCGCCAAATGTTGACCGTGGAATCGTCGATTACTTTCGCGCAGTTTGGTATCATTTTAACATTTTCAGACGGAATAAGATTGTCTTGAAATGGAGCATTTGGTGGGCACTAACTAGCTGCGGTATTTTCCAGGTTATATCTTTTTTTATTACATCTATTTCATTATATTTATTGTTTAAAAAAAGATCGGAAAACTTCAAAATTTCACTCTAAAGTTTGCTTCATTTGGAATTATTCTGAGTATATTTAATTTTGTTGAAATTTTTATTTAAGGTTATGAACTATGTACAAACATTATGGGCTACGATGCAAACATATTCCGATACTTACAATGGCATCATCGAATGTGCCAACACTTTTATCGGTATGTTTACAGATTTTTTTCATCCTTCATCTTTTCTTGTTAGTACTTTATCTCTTTCCTCTATTAGCTCAATTACTGTATTTCACACTTTTTTGATAACTCACTACTGTATTTCATATTTCTCGACTAACTCAATTCCATATCTTTTGACAGTGATTATTTTTGCATTGGAACGGGTTGAAACATTTAGTAGTGATATGAGAATAAGTCAAAAGGAAGATTTGATTTGCTACTGGGTATTTAGGTCTATTTAAACTTCTTCATGTCACTTGGGAAAATAAAAGCAATTTCATTTATAAAAATTTCATTCATAGGAGCATTCATCAGCTTTTTGGTACAATATATAAGTGTGAACTGGTCAAAACAGGGTGAATACATATTGCTGATCACGTCAGCGATTATCAGTGTTCTTCTTGTTATCATGTCTCGAACCGAAGTTATTTATGTTACTTATGCACTTTACGTTGTCATTATAACCATTTATCACTTGCTGATAACGGTCGCAAGGTCGGTTTTATCCATTATTATTGTGAAGAAATTTTAGAGTGTCAAAATCTTCACTTTAATCTTATCCGCAAGGAGACTACGATGTTTTAGGAGTTTGTTATTTATTGACTTACGCAAATTTTTTAGTTAAGATTTCTACCTTTTAGTAATATGATAAACTCAAAATGTTTATACCGCATTTGCTGTTTCACTTTGCAATAACCATCATTGCTGCTTGTGTGGTCCAATCTTAAATTAATTCGATTAATTTGGCATTAAAAAAAAGTATTTTAAGCCAAGCTTGTATTTCAGAAAGTTATGAAATTTTACTGTTATATGTAAATCACAGTTTTCAATTTAGTGTGAACATAGCAACGCAATTAGATTCTGCAAGTTATGGATTGATATTTGGTTGGGATACCTTTTTGGCTTTATTTCTACAAACTATCCTTACAATTGCAGTGGCAGACAAACATGGATTTTCGTTATCAATCCGAACTCAGGTTTTTGTCTGTCAATAATTAATGCGTTGTTTGGTAGGAATATGTGATAGTCTATCTTAAATGATATAGTTAAGAAATCAAGAAATATAACAGCAAGCAAGTCAACTCATAGCTATGGATGGGACAAACAAATCATTTAGAAAATGGCGATCTTTAGAGGCAGACATAAGACTCTCAGTAGACAAGTAATAAAGTGAAAAAGTTAATTAACTATATAGAAATGAGCTTTTCTAATACTTCTAATACTGACCGATATAATTAACTGTGAATATCTGCAATAAATACATAAATATATTTCAGTTCGTCGTTTACGGATATTATTTTGCCTTGGTTGCTATTATGTTTGCCCTGATACTTAGCTACAAAATCGCGAAATATGTATGTTGTAGGCGTTTAATCTCCCGGCCAATATCCACAGATCATACAACTGCATTTTAATGCAATTATCTATTCATTTTTATTGTCGCCTTTTGTGTGCAGAAATTTTCGCTTATATGTATTATAAGTTGAATTCAAATACAGGTAATTAGGTAAGAAAAATCACAACTTTGTGACAAATAAAGAAGCAATCATAGAGATGTTAAAAAGAGTCAGTAATCGTTAGTTAAATAAAGTTGTGTGTGAGTTATATCCTGTAATAAGATTATAAGTGATAATATTGCTTGAAACAGCTCGCTTAAAAGATAATTTAATTATTTGTTTAAGATTTGTAGAATATCTCATGTATAGTTTCTTATTCTATTTTTGGCTGTGGAAAAAAACACATTTTTTTTTTTTTTTTTGAAGCTGGTAGAGATGGTAAAGATGATATATAAATGTTCAAATATCAACTATTTCAAAATATGCTTTAAATATTTCCTCAGTACTCCACTTTTCGTGTGTTTATTAAATTTTGCAAAATTTAGGGTTATTGCATCACTTAACTAACTTTCAGTGATTAGCTAAAATAAGAATAGGTTATTATATCGTGTGTAACTAAACTTCATGGGATCTCCTTAATCTTTGGTGGTTTGATCCTTAGATAAAGATGAATTGTATGTATATGGATCGGAAAAGGAAATGAATGAATCTCCCTGAAATAAGCGGATTGCTCTTTTGAAGTTATGATTTGAATAATCTGAGGTTGTAATGTTTAAGTATCATTAATAAGTGCTTTAAAATTATTTCTTAAGCGTACTACGACTACCTCAATTTCCTTACTTGTATTAAGATTGTTGTACTATTTTGTTAACTTTGTGTATGTCGTATATCTACTATTCTGTGATAAATTTGACAGCTGAGATCATTTTAAATGTTATCAGTAATTCGATGACAATAAACTATAACATAATTTGAATAGTATCATATCAATTTATTTCATATTTTCATATATCATTCTAAATAAAGGATTCAATTTTTCACTTACCAAAATGTTTTTTTCTTTTTTTTTTTTTTGACAGTTATCCAGTGGAAAAAATTTTTCTTTTAAAAGTTACTTACATAAACTGGCTATTTTCATAACATTTTTTATATTCATTTGAAACTTCTTATGCATTCTATCCTGACAATTATTAAAAAAAATTAATGCTTTAAGAAATTATTTATTTATGAAAGATCAAATTATTAAAACAAATGACATCTTTCTTTCGCCATTACACTATTTTACAGATTTTTTCCAATTTTTTATTTTTCAAAAACTCCAAAATAAAAAAAAAATCGTGTAATGTAATTATTAACAAAGTTCTGCGATTTTTGGTTGATTTTGATATTTTAATAATAAAGTTGCCATAATACCCGGATGATATTGCTACCAAACACATTCTTCGAAAAAAGGGTGGAATCATTTCATGCTTATTTTTTGGGAAATTCTTGATCATCCTGAGATTAATTCAAAATATCTTTTTTTTCACATCTTATCCAGTCTCAACATTTTTGTTCTCTCCCAATGGTTTTGTTTTTCTTCTTTTACTTTTTTTCTTTTTCAAACAAATTTAGGAGTTTCAACTTTTCAAAAATTTAATGGGGAAAATCATCTCAGGAAAGATTTTAAGACTTCCAATACTCCAGCTCCAATGACACCGATAAGGAAGGGGATAATAGTAGCATCGAATTGCTACCCCATCACATCAGCAATCATGATAAAGCTGCAATTCAATGGTATTATTATCACTATCGCGATCATGATAATTAGATACTAGCACTACAAATCAGCGACTTGCATCGTTACTATCTCTGATAACATCGATATTTTATGATTTTATGAGATAAACTCGAGTTTCGCGTCAATAATATGCCCTTAATTTTAAGATTACATTTGATGACCTCGAAAAATTCTTCGTTGACAGCTGATCATTCGTTCCAAGTTGCTTTCTTTTATCATAATGTTAGTTTGAAATTCATATTTCCCTATTTTCATCTGTATGAAATTTTGCAGAAAGTAATTCGGGTATGAAATTTTGATGATAGGAATGCAATTTGTCGAGATGGAATTCGAGGCGCTTTCTTGAGCACGAATTCAAAAATTTCTCGTATCATTTTTTTTTCTTTTTTAAATATAACATAAGGTGGAAAAAGGTGTTTGAATAGAGACTGATAACCGTTTCAAATCTTTTAGGAATATTATATTCCTAAATGCAATCTTTGTTCTACGAGAAACTTTGAAAAGTTTTTTCTTGAATTTATATAATTTTAAACATTCTGAATTTCATTTGTTTCATCGGAATTAAATTACAATAATGGATTCAATAATAATCATCATGCTAATTTTTTGTTAAAATTTTTTATGAATACAGGCAAATGGTTGTATTCGTGAAATTGCCAAAGTTCAGATGGCATTATATTCTTTATTACTTCATTTTATGCCTTTTTCATGAGAAATTTTTGTTAAGTTATAATGGATTATTTGGCATACATATGTACAAGGAGGCATTCAACATGGATACTTTCCATAATAACAACATTTTACATCGAGTAATTTTCTTTTTCTTCTGCTTAATTCTTTTCGAAATTCATAATTTAGAACTGAATTAATGGTTGATGATTTTTGGATCAGAAACAAACCCTTAACTCTTTTATAAATAATTTAAATAAATTTGGAAAGAATGATTAGATTAGTTACGAATTAAGGAATAGTTCTATCTCCGAAAGTTTCCTAGAAGATCCATCGGAAATTTTTTGCATCGATGAACGAGAGCAAAAAAATTTAACGGAATTTCGAATGATAATGCTCATATTTACCGAAGATAATATGTAACACTTTAGAATTAGAATTATAATAAACAGATAACCCAAAGGAAATTGATGTACCAAGAGTATGAAATCATTATATAGATTTAATAATCTGAATAGGTAATCTAATAATTTGATTTGTTAAGTAATATTCGGAATGTTCTTCCGATATTTCGAAATCTCCTTCCTTCCATTTCAGGTTTTATCAGAAATTGACGATATTCCAGCAATTCTGATGCTTAATATGGTGAGTATCCTTTGTGCAAATAATCCAAAAGTAAGAGAAGATATTTACTTCAGAATAAGTTTTATTGAATTGTACTAAACGATAATTAGTAAATTTTTTAGCATGCGCTAAATTTAACTCTGAATTGGTTATGCAACGTGGACAATTTCTCAAGTGTTCACGGAAAGCTTTTGATATTTGCATTTGATCGTACAACATACAATACGATTCGAGTCTCTTGGCCAAAAATTAAACTTATCTTTTGGCCATTGCCTGAAATGGTGAATTTTGACACAAAAAATCATTTAGCATCTTTTATTTCATATTTCCAATTTATTGTAAAGCTTACACATAGTTTTTTCTTCTCATCGGGTCATTTGATGCTTGACCTTTTATGCAATTAAATCTGATACTATCATTTGATTGCAAAAAAAGACCAAAAACAATGAAAGGAAAAAAACAGCACTGGTTCTAAGAATGACTCTGAAATTTTGAAAATATTTATAAAAATTTATTCTGGAGGTAATATCATCCAATCATCCAGATTGATCATTCGATTCCCAGTTTGTACCAACTGTATGCTTCACAATTTCTTCGATTTCCAGCATTTACAATTTCAAATCGGTGATAGTCGTTATCAAATGTTGCAATATTTTCGTGCAAAACTATGTGCATATTTGGCTAGTATAGGCCATGATTTCTGGATTATTCAAGCGGACACTTACTGGCGCAAGAATTTATTCGAAATTATTGGTACGTGTAGTTGACCAAAGATCATTTCAAAAACTTACTTGCGTATGCAGTATAGAATGATATTTTTTGAATAGTAGGACAAATAGAAGAAAAAGCGGTTTAGGTTGTATTAAAAAAAAAAAAGAAAACATTCGGTTCGACTTAAGTAATAGCAAAAGTATATTCAAAAATATCTTTCTAATGTTTCCGTTAATCTAAGCTTTAAGAAGTTGGAAAGTTGAGATTTGCTTGGAATGAATGACATTCATGACTTGCATAAATTTGACAAATAATGCAACTTTCACAGCTGTTAGCATAATTTCTTGGTAAATAATTTACCAAGCATTTAAGAAGCTGAATTAATGGCATTTTTTTTTTTTTCAATAGATACTCATAAAATGTTGGGTTTAAATGGAAATCTTCTTTTCGATCAAGAAGGTGACAAAGGATTACTGAATAAAATGATCGCTGGAGGTTATTTCTTTGTCAAAGCAAGTCCTAAGTTAGATTTTAGTCCTTTTTCACGCAAATTTCAATTTATTTCTTAGAAAGATCTATTGACACTCAGTCCAACCATTATCATTAATATGCGAATAATGAAAGTTCTTTCGAATGAAAAATTTGAGATATTGTAAGTCGAAATTCTAAAAATCATAGTTTTGGATTTTTGCAAAAATTTGAAGAAGTTATTTGAGGTCAGAGTGCTTTTTCAATGAAGTTTCAAGGCAATTGGAAAGTTACTATGCGACAGACAATAATATCATGGGAGCATTATGTGTTACACAATATTGTGGCAATAAATGCACATTCATACCTTATACGTAAGTTTCAATCTAAAAACGAGCAACTCACCTGAAATGTTTTTCTTTACTGATAATATATCAGCTTTACTGATAATATTTCAAGGTCTAGGAATGCACTTTCACTGAAATTTCATTTGATGTCGCCTTCTTTTATAACCTGATATAACCACCGATGTTTAATTTACTCATTTTTAATCAATCATCTTTTCTTTGATAATTTTTCATATGCAAGGATGACTTTCGAAAAAAAATTGTCTCATTTTTATAACTTTGTATTCTGAATTTTCTAGTTTAATCAGTAATTGGCGATGGTATTGGAGTGACAAAACATACATTCCAGCATTGCTACAATTTGATAGTGGCTCAAATTCGGAACAAAAATTCGACAATATGCAAAAACTTGGAGCAGAATTTGTAAATATCACCGAAGTCAAAAATCATTACCGAGCTAAATGTTTCATTCACAAGACTATAAAACCGGAAGATGTCGTCCCTGAATGGTTAGACTTTTTTTTATATTTGATTTTTGTTTAAATAGTAAAGTTCAAAGTTTAAAAAGTTTAAAATACAAGTTTTACGTTTACAAGAGGAGAAAACAAATGATATATGGCGTATGTTGACAAAGGTTAAAGCGAAATATTACTCTTCACGATCATATATGACGAATATTTATAAACTATAAAAAGTTTAATAGATATCTTGCAAAGTTTAACATTAGCCTGACCATTTAAGATTATTGTTATTATAAGAATATAAACTGTATATACTAAAATAAATAATTTTCTGAGTAAATGCAAATTAAATTTTGTTAAGTTTTCAGGCGTTTGAAAGCAGAAGAAAATGATATCAAAAAAATACAACAATCGCTTACTTTTGCTCATCACATTTGTGAATGGTTATATGAGAAATTCCCAAAAATTGGTTACATTCTACGTGTGTATATCTTTCCTTACTATTCATATTATATTCTTTGAAGATTGTTTTGAAGCATTTAAAAATGGGAATTTTGGAAAATTTAAATAATAAGTAATGTTTCATGCAAAATTTGTCGTCACAATATTCAGTACACAGATCACAGTTTCTAAAAAGCAGAACTGATTATCAAACTTGATCTACATGTTGAATGAATTTCTGTAGCTCAGATTAATTTTACCATTTTCTTTTGAAGAATAATAAATTAGCTAAAGATATGAATGAAATGCTTTTATCTTATAATTGTGCTTTTTTTTTTCTCTAATTCAAAATAATGAGTGTAATTTTCAGTATAAATTTGACGTAGAAATATTGTCCGAATAATTTCTAAACCATAAGCACTAAATTTAAGAATCGTATCATCGCTCTTCTTTCGTAATCCTAAAATTTGGTTTGATAGTATATTCTATGATTAATTGAATCTTGTATTTTTTTTTTCTTTTTTTTTTTGTAAGGTGATGGTGCTTAAAATATATAAATAGCAAAAATGGCGTTTAAATAGAATTATTATATAAAAATTTTACGAGATAAACTAACGAAACAAAGTGGTCTGACACTCGGGGACGATGATTTTGATTAATTTTAAAATCTCAATTTAATTTAAAATTATGTTCGAAATATAATTCAAAAAGTTCTGTAAATAGCAAAATGCTTCTAGTTTTGCTTATTTTTAAATGATCATTTAAAATGACATCTTTTCTTGTGCCACTTGCTGATAAAGGAAATAAAAGAACGATATAAACATTAGAATATATATTGTTACTATCATAAGTCTTTATAATATGAGCAAAAAGAGAAAAAAAAATAAGCACATATTTTGAGAAATTGATCAAAAAGAACTAACGAAGCTTTATTTTCCCAACTTTATCAAACACTTTTATCGAATTCAAGACTATATAGCACGAGTCAGAAATTCGACGAAATAAAAAGATAATGCGACAGATAGCAACAACATGAAAGATTTTGTTTTCAATCTTAGATTCATATTACAGTGATTTCAAAAAAAAATGATAATAGATAATTAGTTACATGCATAATTAGGCTTGATAGAAACAGTGTGATTTCAAGTTAGAGGTCAGAATAGTTGATATATATGATCGGGGTGGATATGTGAAACGACTGCATTAATATATTTATATTCTGTATTACTTCTTATCATAAAAATTTTATTGAATGCAACTTTCTGATAGTTGAAAAATTTGCTCTTTCGATGAAGAATTGAATCGCAAGGTCTATTCGTTGAAGAACTGAAATCGCAAATGATATCATTAAGAAGAACTTGGATAAGAAAAAATGAAATTTAGTGAAATTTAAATAATACTGTAATAGAGAAAAAAGAAATATCACTTATGCGAAATAATGAAATCATGGTGTCAATGCAAAGAATTATTGATTTAAATCGATATGACTCACCAGTTTTACATATTTCTTTCTTCGGAGAATAAGAAAACTAAAAGAAATTGTCGGATGTAGGATTCATTTACTAATATTATTTCATACTGAATAGTTGCTCCAATATTTTGGCTTGAAGGTAAATTAATGAAACTGAATACGATAGATTGAGCATTTTTCAGTTCAAAAAGATTTGTCGAAAAATTTATTCTATTACGAAATATATTTCTAAAAATAGTTTCACAAAAAAAAAAAGAGAAAATTAGAAATAATCGTTATAAACAATTGATAAGCAATAAGAAGACAAATAGAATAGAATGATATTTAAAAATTTTTTCGCATTATCTATTTATCTAAAATATGAGTAAGTTAATGAATTCTTTTTTTATAACTCATGGAGTTACTTTTTTTTTCGAATTATATCTAACAAATTTCCTGAAATTTCTAAAAATTACTTACTTTATTTTCGTACTGAATTGAAATTTGAATAAAAGCAAAAAAAAAACTGATGTATCCAACGGATCACCAACGTGCTATTCAATCTCGGAGTCGTCATGGACGATTCGGTGATATGGATTTCATGTCATTCAATGAAACAGTAAGACGAATGTTTGAAAATTTATTCCGTGGCTTGGAACAACAATATCGTCAACTCGGAATAAATTGGGGAAGTCCATGGACGAGTACGACAGAATATAATTTTGGCAGTTCAGTTGGACAGGTTCACATTTTGAAATATAACTTCGAAATATGACTGATAATCAGGAGTTCTTCGAATTTTTCGTCTCTATATTTTTCCAATTTACTGATTAATTTAATCTTTTGTTTTTTTAAACTTTACACTCGGAATCGATTGCCTTAATGCGGAAATTACCGTAGTCTCTTCTCTGCTTCTTATCAGTGTTTTATGATCGAATCGCTTAGAGTAATTTGATGAATAAATACAAATGAATTAATATTTATAAAAAATTTCACATATCATTCGTTGTTAGATGGTGAATGACGCGGAAAAATTTGCGATGGAAATGGATGTATCACAGTTTCATCCGGCAGATTTGAAAATCAGTCTACGTCATGGTCAACTCAGAATTGAAGGACATCACAAGCAACAGCATGATCAGTATGGTTTCATTGAAAGACATTTCGTCCGTCAATTTACGCTTCCTGATGATGTTGACGAGACTACAATGATTTCTCATTTGAAAGGTTCCGTTACAATTTGATAAAAATTTTAAATTTGTGAATTTTAACAAAAAAAAAAAAAAAACATTAAAGCACACCTGTATTAAGCATATAATAAAGATAGTTTAAAGAATTATCATTTCTGATCAATAATCAATTAAATTTCATAATTGAAAACAGTTATAATTTTTGGATGTTACTTCATATTTAGTTATTTTATCGTAACTAATATTAACGAACGATCACGTTCAACCGCGAATGATAATTATGAAGACAGTAAAATTAATGGTGAAGATTGAAACTAAAATGTAAAAATTACAATTTTTAGAAAATGGTATTCTGAAAATAAGTGCTCGGAAGAAGAATGTTCCAGCAACAACTCCAACGCGAAATATTCCAATCCAAACGTATAACGTCGACGAACAGCATTCGAAGTCTTCAAAACATGATGATTCCAACGCAAGTCGTACAGGAACGTCCTAATAATTGACTGAATATTTCAAATATTTTATTCGTGCCACTTCGAAATGCCAAATAAAGAGAAATTGAGCTTAGTACCAAAACTTTTAATTAAGCATAATTTTTCGATTTCAATTTTCTCAAAAAATTTTTTCTACAAAATTGTGTACTTCCGAAAAGACAGGATTATCTGATGCTGCTCCAATCTGATAAATAAAGTTTATTTATTAATAAAAATACTTGATATTCTTCAATAGGATCCTAATCATCTGAATAAAAAATATTATTTCTGGTTACTGTTGAAGCAACTATAACTGTAGAATGCGCAATCAAATGCGAATACTGTAATGTGAAAGTTATTTTCCAACTATTATGTCTACTGTTTTCAATATTAAGATTACTGGGATGATTCTAAGTTTCTGATAAAATCTAATATAAAAGAATGAAATTTCCGAGATAATTAAAATAGATTTCAAATATAGCCAAGAATAGTTATGACTATAAATACTGTTGGAAAAGACTAAATTACTGGGATTGGATTTGAAATGGGAGGAAATATTTTGATTTAGCTAGAATATTTCCATTTTGAATCCTGAAAATGGCATTTGTTACAAGTTTATCGCATAATTTATTTTAGGAATAAACAAGATAAGTAAGTATCTTATGAGTTTAAATATGTGATCATCTTCGAAATTAATGTTCTGTAGGCTGACCGCAATCAATTTTATTCGAATTTAACAAATCTGCTCTTTCGTTTGTCACAGATGTCGGAAACGTTGATGGAATAGTTGGACTTGATAACCAAACTTTTTTTAACCACAAACTCCAAATTTTATTTCAGCCATTTCCAGAAGAAGTTCTTATTCATAGTGGAATGAATGTAATCACGATGTATTACAATTTATACTCATTTTAATTGGTTTTTTTTTGATTTCAATTTAAGGTGAACTTCGCAATCATGCACATTAGAATGCAATGACATGGAAATAAGTGAAATTAAAAAAAATGCGTAACAAATGACTTAAAGCAATTTAAAGAGCAATGAAAGATCATTAAATACGAATAATTTGCATAAATTATTTCTTGGTAGAATTTTTTTTTTTTTTTGGCTTTTCTTGCATTTCAATATCATTTCTCCACTTACAGCAAATATGTTAAAATTGAATAACAAAAATTTCAGGAGAAAAAAGTTTTAAATAAATAATAATCATTGATTAGGAGAAGATATTAGTCTGGAACGCAAATAGTTCCGTTGAAGTAATATCCGGGACAGCATCCACGTCTGTCCAACCTCGACCAACTCTTATTATTTTCGATTTTTCGATCCAAATAAACAGTGCGCAACGTTGTTGAGCATGAATGATGAATATGCCTTCAAATAAATTCATTTATATGATTGATAGAAGTACAAAAATTACATTGGCATGAACGGATCATTTGTTGTAAAAATCTTTTCGTTTATTATTGATTTTCAAAAATAAAGGACCTATTAATTTTTTTTCCACAGAATTATTAGTTTTCTTCGATTTTGGGAATAATATTGCCTTCCTTATTATCATCTTTTTATCGTTTCTATGATCAAGAGCACGAAATGCTAAACTTACTTTTCGCAAAGTTGTTCACTAGAAAAAGCTGATTTGATATGTTGCTTGAATTTTTGCGGATCAATCATTGGATTTTTGGCAAGTGGCGCATTAGCATCTGTCAGAAATTTGAATTGAAAATTTGAAACAACAATTTTGCAGTGATTGGAAATATTAAGTACTCTTTATAGAAATGATAACAGTTGCAGAGAATTTATAGATGTTTAATTAATTAGTTGCATTTTAAACAATGAATATGCAATCAATTTTGAAAATCAATTCGGTTTCATCTCGAATTTATTTTTTACTTTCAATTTATATGAAAACAAAGGAAAAAAAATTTTTATTAAATTTATATTTATTAGGAAATTGAATGGCATGAAAAAGATGTTTGTTGCATGAAAAGTTTGGATTGTTCATTTCATATTTTTTGCATTACATTTATTTAAGAATTCAAAGATTTCAATCTGAAAAGTGAAGGCAAAATTTGTGCCAAAGAAGTAGGTAGACTTGCAGTTTTAATTTTCATCTTTTTCATTAATATTTACAGAAGATTTATTTTGATGTTATCAAATTAATGATGATATTTGAAACAAATGATTTCAAAATATCGGTAATTTTAGATATTTATTTATTTACATTTATTATTATTATTTGTTGTTGTTATTATTATTATTATTATTATTATTATTATTATTATTATTATTATTATTATTATTATTATCACTATTATTATCATTAATTCTCACTTTTATCTGTGGCAAATTCTAACATCTGATATAGATTACATGGCATAACTAATCGAGTGATACAATCGAAACTTGTCCCATTAAGACACCGCTTTTCACCACATTTTCTCATTTCCTCTTTCGGTCCTCTGAAATTTTTCATCAAATCACATTTCTTCATCTAAAATTTTATCTTAAATGATTCTATTCATTTTGAAGTCTAATGTCTTCATTTAATACTAATAATTATTTTTTTTATTTTAAAATATTTTCATTTTATTAGTTATACGTTTTCTTTTTACTACTATTAGAATTTAAAATTATAAATAAAATTTAGCAACTGTTGAAAGCTTTTTCAAATTTTTTTTTTTGAAAAAATTTTCCTCTTGAAATTTTGCTAATTAATTAATGACATGTTTAGTGTTAATTATTAATTTTTAAGTGTCCATAAGTTCGAGATGATTTTAAACATTGAGAAATGTATGTTTTATTATAAAAAAAAAAAAAAAAAAAAAGGAAATCTTACGGACAGTTTCGATCTTGGCCATAACAAGCTCGGACACGACGTTGTTTACCGCAACCACCACAAGTTGTTGAACACAAACTCCATTTACCCCATTCACTCCACATTGATGTTTCTGAATAATTCAATTCAATTCAATTTACATTTAGAAATATAAAATCTTTCAAATTTTACATTTTTTATTTTCATATCAAAAAAACAAAACAGTTCTTACTGATCGATCAATAATAATAGTTTGATGTTTTTCATTTTTGTTGAAAAAATTAGATTTGATAATGAAGTTTAAAATCTTTTCAAATGAAATATACCTTTCGTGGTGGTTATAAGTTTGGTAGTAGTTGTTGTAGGTGGCGTTGTTATCGCTTTTTCTGGTAATGGTGGCGGCTATAAAGCAGTCGTAGTAATCTATTTTTTTTCAATTAAATTCTTTGAAATTCAAGTAAATCAAATTCCTAAATTCTATTTCTAAGGAAGTGAATGCAAGAATTTGAGATTGTATCATCACGTAACAATGCTATTTTCGGGAATTTTTCCCTAACATTTATTTGCGAAGATTTTTCTCGGAAAGATATAAGGATCTTTGCTTTTGTAAACTCTCTCGCAGTTTGAAAGAAGAGTTTTGCTCTAACTTAAAAGTTGGTTCTTCTAAAATTCATTTCTAATCGAGATTTGATTTCTGTATGTTTCATCATAAATTACAAGAGTAGTGCATATTTTAAATATCTTGAAAAAAATATAATCCGTTGAAAACTTACCCAGGTCTTATTCGACGGACGCCATCTTGAGTCTGAATCGTCTGAAATGTTGACCAATCAATATCACAGTAATTTTGAAGAGTACCGTATTTTCTCTTTCAGTTTCATCAATCATTTTCTACTCCCATACATAACTTTTGCATAATCTTTGACAGTCCTCATTATTAAGTGTTCTACTGTATGTTATACGTTAAAGTTAAGCGTTAACGTGATGACGTGTTATTTGACGTATAAATAAACTGAGCATTTCTCGCTTTGTCATACGTTTTCCTTCTTGAAGAGTTATCATCGGTTTCTGGATGTGTCTATTTCTTTCATTCAACAATAATTTAATTTTTTTCCCAGGCTTTTACCTATGGAATCTCAAAAATATTTCAAATTCACTTCACAAAACTTCGATATCTAACATAATCGTGACCTTTGCTTTATTACCTTTACCCTTATTCCTCTATAACTGTTATTTGTTTGCTTAGGTTTGCTTTCATTTCTTCTTTGTTGAGAAATAAAAGTAAAACTTGCGCATTTTGTAATGCACTGTGAATCCCCACGATCCCGGTGAGTAATCTTCTGTAGAATAAATAACGATCAAAGTATTATTTTCACTTGTTATCCACGTCTGTGATGGTCCACAACAATGCCTTGAACCTGAATTGTTTGTATTATTTGTCGTTGTGAATATTTATCATATATCTTCTCTCTAATTTTTTCGATTTTGGAGGACAATTTTTGGAAATTTTAAATTCATATTGGAAATATGATTCAGAAAATAAAGGAAAAAGTTTAAACATTATGATTTTAGAACATTTCAAACTTCCCCGATGAGAACTTTCAAAAAAAAAAAAAAAAGTCTGAATATCTTCATTTTTGAAAAGAGAGAGAAGGTATTGCGTGATGATAAGGATAATCGAAGTTTTTCTCTATTTTATAGAAATAAGAACTCACCTGTTTCTATCATATTTGCTTTAGACTTCAATTCCAGATAATTCGTGCATGTTTCATATTCGCAAGGTAATCGTAATTCACTAACAAATACGGCTACCTGTGCTTTTGACTGCAAAATGCACAATGATATACTTAGTCTTGCGCTAAATTTGAACTTGATCAATTTTTAAATTTAGATTTTTTTAAATTTGTATCATTTCAATTAAGATATGATTTTAATTAGAACTTAAGAAGAATTCAAAGTTATTGAAAATTACGAAATGTAATTAATTTTTAAGATATTTCGAAAGCATTCCAACTTGGAACGATGATGATAATACAATGAGTAAAATAAAGTGTTGTTGTATAAAATGAAAATAAAACAGGATTGAAGTGAGATAACATAGAATTCAGGAATGAATTTGATATATTATCGATTTTCTTTTAATTTTACAGTATTTATCATCAAAAAATTACTGTATCTTTATCTTCTGATCATTTTTTCTATTCAAAAGATTAAAGAATAATTTAATATTATGTAATAATAGATACGGAAGAATGGTTCATTAACTATTTCTTTGATGGCTCATTAATTCATTTGTGCATTTCCTTGCACATGTTCTGTTTATCCGTTTCAAATAAACTTGCAACTTTCTTCAAAACTTACTGTAATTCTCCAAACGCAGTGAACATGACCATAAAGGCCAGTACTTGTAATAATTTGATCAGAATCATCAGCTATCAAATCACCACCACAATTAGTTGTTCCTAAAATATTTATTTGATAAAAATTATGACCAAATTTTTCAAAATAAGCTATTAGAAAATTCTTTTTATCAAATGCAAAAATTTGTAACATAAACAGTAAGAATTCGACGAACATTAATTCCTTTTTACTTTTAAAAATTTTAATTTATGCACTATGGTAAATTATGATCATCCCAACAAACTTGTTGTCATTTTTCGTTATTTTGTTAAATTATAAGCAAATGCAATGAACATGAATGATTTTATCGTTTTAAGTTCCAGAAAATCACGATATTTTTCTATCTATACAAATAAAAATGTAAATGTTAATTGCGACTCTTCACACAACGTTCTAAATTCTTCATCAATTGCTTTGAAATTTCGCTACAACGTCGCATTCGAATCACTGCGTGTTTCTGCATAGATATATCTACTTTCCTTTTACTTGTCCTACCTGTGACAGGTAAAAGTAAGGGAGTGGAGTGAATTTATGAACTATGCCTACTTTCTGCATCGTTCACTTTTACAAAACGTTTTAATTTCTTCATCGAGTGTTTTAAAATCATTTGAAATAACATTGCATTCGAATAGATGTATTTTAAAAAACTTTCGGGCTAGCTGTCCCTTTTTTTTGTTTAATATATGATTCAAGATTAAGAAAATGTAGTCTGTAGAATTTTGACTTTTTTCATTGTAAAAATAATTTGTTACGCATTAAAAATGTGAATGATAAGAAAGTTAATAAAGTGGCAGAATATGTTGGAAAATGAAAGCATTTATTTCCAAGATTTCAGGCGAAAAATATATTCTAAAGTTGAGAATTTTAAAGGCATTTTTGTTAATTTAACAAAGTGTATTCATTTGCATAATTTCAAAAAACTTACTGCTTTTTTGTACTGATAAGCAATCTATTCCGCCGAATCCAGTCGGACATTTGCACCTGCCACAATTATTCGGATCGTTATATCCACCATTATAGCAGTTTATTCTGTTTCTACACTTATCTAAAATACTTCATAGAGAAATGTCATCATCATTCGAGTCTTAATTTTTTAGCCTTTTTCTGCAAAACTTTCCGAAGACTTTTTTTTTGAAAATGGATATAAATAATTTTTTGTAAGAATTCAAATTCTTTCCTTCTTTCTTCCTTTGTTCATTTTTTTGAAACCTATCAAAAATACACTGAGCACAGTTATTTTTCTTATTTTATTCATATATTGTTAATACTTGCGAAATTGATTGTCTAATTAGAAGTTGGAATGCGAATTTCTGATTTTCCCTATTTCCTAACTTCATTCAAAATTTCTAGAAATCAGTATGTTTTTGAAGAGAATAAATAGAAAAGAATATTAAAGAGCATGGACTATTTCATGCTCTTTTCTAAACAATTAACGTAAACAATGATATCTAAATTTTCGTTAAATTCATTCTATGCATATTTACCATTGCAATATCGTAAATTTATCATTTTCGCATCTTTGAATGAAATTGCTTGTCGTTGTCCGATCGTTTTTTGATATCGAGGATCACGTGTCTCTATCGTATTCCTTTAAATCATTTAGTAATGGCGTTTGTTGATAAACTTTGAACTTTGATGACAATAGTTTCAATAGTCTTATGAATTAATCCTACATTTATAGAAAGTTTTAAGTTTCGCGCATTTTTCGAGAGATAATTTGTCTTGAAACATGCATACTTATTTTTTAAAAAAGTATCAATTAATCATTTTAAGCAGTGTTTTTTTTTTTTTTTTTTTTTTTTTTTAAAGTGGGAATTTCCGTTATTTGAGTGTCCCAAAGTTCAATGAAATACAGAGTAATGGCATAAGTCTTATAGTGCTGATAATTCAAACCTATCATGACGAACTGTGAACGCTTTGGAACCATAATGCATCACAGAACCAAAATCATAAGGTAATCCCATGTTATCAGAAGTCAGAAACGATCGCTTTTCGAAATTTCCTTGAGTGTTCTTGAAATTGGTATAATTAAATGAATGAATGAGTGAGTAAAGGGAAAATGGAATTGGTTGGAACGAAAAGAATCTTCCGATGACTTTTTATAAAAAATGTCATTTGTTTGAAAAACAAAGGCCTAAAAAAATTGTTGTTCTATGAATCTTTCTTCAACTTGTTAAAAGTTCAATTCTCTGGTTTTATTTTCATTTTGCAACTTGAATTTGCATTCAATCGAGAATTTCGCTACCGGATAAATATAGGCATAGTTGATTGTGATTTTGCTGTCACGATCGTCACGTGATTGCTCGTGCCAGAGTCCCAAAGCGTGTAATACTTCATGTGCCACTATTCCTACCTAAATTATTCTAAAATAATAAAAGCAAATAAATATGGAAATTTCGACTATAATTTATACAAATATATAATTCGTAAAAATAGAAAAAAAAGACGAAAATTTTGATAGCAATCGTGATACTACAATAGCGATATGTGTTTACAATAAAAATTGAAATTGAAGAATGAATGATCGATATTCGATGATTGATGTTTGATTTTCGATGATCGACTCATCGACAATTCTAACGATGACTTCAAATAACTCGGTCCTCGATAAATAATTGTATAATTTCTCACTTAAACTATGATTATGAAAGTGAAAATTAAAATTTCGTGAAATTTTCATCAGAGAACTCTACCACTTCACATCCTCTTCCAATGGATATCGATTGTCGACCGCCTTTTTTACCAACACCGCTCCAGCATCCTTCCGCTTTTACGAAATATAAATAATTCTGACCGTAACCATTCTCCTGAATTTTCCTTTTTTTTTTTTTTTTTTTTTTTTTTCAAAACTTTCTGACAATTCTAGGAAAATTTGACTAAACTTCGTGATATTAATCTTTGGATAAATTATAACTGAATTATTATCAGAAATAATTTGCATAAAAAATGAATTTTGCTTTGTGAAATATCGAATTAGTTGAAAGTGATTTTTAAATTTAAAATTAATCAAATTACCTAAAATTGATTTATTTATCTAAATTTTCTCAACATTACTTTTTATACAAACCTTGAAGCGAACACATGTTTCCGTCTCGATATGACGTAAGGCAGCACGAATTATATTTTGCCATCTACCTGAAATCATTCCTTTTTGTCGCCTTGTTGATGTAAAATTCATTTTAAATAAAAATTCCTCTCTGATTTTTCAAAAGAAATTTTTCGTTTGGATTTTTAACCAATTCATCATTTACAGTAAACGATTTCGAAGTAAACTTATGTTAAATTTGTTAAACAAATAGTTTTGTATTAAATTAATTTCTCAAAATCCACCATTAGAAGAGCCGAAATAGTACGGTATTGGCATGTTCATCCAGTAATATTCCGTTCCTCGAATCGCTTGTCGATTACTTCCTTGAATTGATAATAATTATATGTTAATTTTTCGAATTTATAATTTCTGCATTAATTAATTATTCTTGCACAAAATTCTAATGACTGATGATTTCAACAAAATTTTATAAAATATTTATATTTAATTAAAGAAAAAGCTGATGATTGAAGGCGAATGAAAGTGCATATTTTGCGATTTTTTAATCGCAAAATCGTTAAAATCATTGAAAGCGCTAATTTTATAATGGAATGGATTGAAGGTAAATGAAAGTGCAAATTTCGCAGATTTTTATCGCAAAATCATTGAAAGCGCTAATTTTTTAATGCAGTTTCAAAGATATGACTATTTTTAAATGATAAATTTCAATCCGACAGAAAATACAAAAATTTGATTGAATGAAATTTATTATAAAGAAAGGAATCATGAAAGATTATCTCTTAGATTAAATAATACAAATTTTTAATATAGATAATACAAGTTTTGAAGCTTTCAGAACTTTCAGAACTTATCAAATTTATTTTTAATTTTACAAATGGAGGATAAAAATTAGTTTGAAAGACTTTCAATTATCACTTTTTGATACTATTTTTAGTTGATATTATCTTTCTGATTATAGTTAAAGCAGATAAGAACATCAGTAATATAGAACTGTAATATGTATGTACCTTTTTGCTGATACAGAATAATTCACTTCTCATAAAATTTAAAATAATCCTCATTCGATTTCATTGAAAAGATCAAATTTCACTTTATGCTAATAACTTACTGCTTCTGGTATTCTCATTAAGTAAAGCCTTGACTTGTGGTAATGTTAATACGATATCGTTCTCGAATAGATGACCCGCAACACCTTGGTTACGATTAATGCTTGCTTCCGTACCATCATCGATAGGAATATTTTTTAGATCTTTGCTGACTTTTTTAGAATCCTGCAGTAGAAAGTTGGAGATTCGAAGATGTACCAGAAGGAAAAGCGATTTAGTAATAGCTTTTTGGAAAAATAAGAATCTTATTTTAACCTTTCTCTCTCACTCTCTTTTTTCAGCTTGCTTTGCTCAAATTCAAATTAATAATCAAAAACTTTTTCGGGTTTGATTTACGGCAAACGCTAAATGCTAAAATGATAAAAAACTTACGTAATCATGATGTACACCAAATTTCTGCGCTGTTTTCTCGTAAAACTGATTTAACAGTGCTCGAACTTCCGCATAATCATTCGAAATTATGTCGTCATTTTGGGCATTTATTTGTTTGAAATAAAATTTTCAAATTTATTAATAAGAAATATGCAAATTCAAGAATTTGAAATTCCTTTTTATTATTTAACAAAAAAAGTGCTCATAATTAATTAACAAACCAGATTGATTATGTGATATTGCTACTGTATATCAAAAGATTGTTTACGTTACTGATTACTTATATTATTTGACATGTTATCGCATGTCAGATTTTTTTCGTCCCATTTTACCAATTTTAAATAATTATAATCTGTTTAAATATTATTTCGCAAATTTCGTTTTTTTTTTTTTTTTTTTTTTTCAAATCTTACAATTATAAAATGACATAAATATATTGTCACTTGAAGTACTGACAATGCCTTCATCCCGTCTTTCTAATGCGTTACAAATTTTACCTGTGAAAACAAAAAAAGAATTATTTTCAGCAATTTTGAAACGAAATTGACGACACAATGAAGTGAAAGTTTAAGTCAAACGTTATATCATCATGTAATATCGGTTTGAAATAAATTTCCAAATCACATAGTAAAAAATACGCAAATTCGAATAATTTCAAATTTAATTCATTTCTTAACAAAATCAAAGCATATTCCATAGCAAAATCAAAAAACACAATCAAAACATATTTTATTCCTTTCATGATTTCGATCCTTCTTCATTACAGAATTTCGATCATTTCAGATACCGCAGAGTAGTGTTTAAGTCAAAAAAAAAAAAGAAAAAAAATGTTGAAAATATTTTATGAATATGTAATTTTATTTATTCATACTAAATTTTTTTCGTTCTTTCAATTCCTAAAATATGAACCTTTATCGTCTAAAAATCACCAAAGAGGTTTGTTGAATCCACCTAAGAGATCGAGATTTGTTGCTTATAATTAAAATTAATGACTTCGCTAATTACTTTAAACGGCATAATAAATTAAAAAAAAGACACGATGAATGATGACTGCTTGTAACAGTCAAACCTTCGTGCAACAAAAAAAAGGAAGGATTCCTTTAGCAACGCTTGTCAGTTCAAATTGTTTCGATTCAAGATGATTTTAATTCAATTCGACTGACCTTGACATCCGTTGGATGCCATTCCGGCTGCTCACGTTATTACTCACTTCAAAAGTACGATGATTTCCATATATATACGGTGGAAGTGGAGCAGAAAATACAATACTCTTTGTTCCAAAGTAGATCAGGAAATAAAGGACAATTCCATTAAACATAAGCTTCTCAGTAAGTTCCTTATTGCTTTATTTCTGGTTTTTGCGGTATTTTTTATTTCTGATGAAAATTGCTCTGACATTTTTTCTTATGAAAGCAATTTCGATGTCCTTTGTTCTTAATTTTAATAATGGCATTTAAAATTGCCAAGTAAAATCTAATCGAGATGGAAGTAATTTTTAAGCCAATTAATGGAACTATGTACCAGTTAGTTGATTTCATATTCTTTTAAATTTCTGATGATTTTCATCATTTCTTCTCGAGACGACAAGATATTTAGGTCATGATACAGTATAACTAATTTACAGAAGTACCACCAAGTTGTATCACAACTTCTGACTTTTTACAATACCGAGAATTCCGGACAAAATACTCCTCTTGTTTCAAAACAGTTAATTACTGAAGATGAATTATTAGAGCAGAAAAAAAAAAAAACAAATCAAATTAATGGTTTCTTTTCTTTTTATTTAAGATATTGGCTTCAGAGCAAATCTTTTAACCAAATTTCAGGAATATAATTCTCCCATTCTTCATTTCTTCTCGTCTTTCATACGGAAAACTTTCTTACTTATTCTTCCATTTTTCAAAACTTATTCCCGAAATCTACAAGACTTTTTGTCATGCATATGCCACATATATCGTCAATTCCAGGATTATCTCTGCTGGCTACCGTCTTTTTCCGATCATCTCTATCGGTAATATTTTTTTAGAAAATTGGTGTAGTTTTTTTTTTCAGAATTTTTCACAGAATCGAAGTTTGTCAGTGTTAAATTTCATTACAGTCTTTTAATAATCTCTCTGATAAATTAAATTAATTATCAAAAACTGATTAATCATCAGTCTTGACTTAAAACTGATTAATTCATAAGAGATCAACCAATGCTTTTATATTTCTTAGTTCTAAGAAAGGGAATATTTAGCGAGACAGTTTATTCTGGCAAAAATAATTACAATAAATAAGGCAACATGACATTCGAATTTATCATTACATACGAATATGCAATCATAAAACTGCTCGCTCACCCAACCTCTTGGCATCAGAAGACCAAATATGTTGTCCCGAAAAATGATACATCAGACTATATGAAAATGAAAAATCACATAACTTTCATCCGAACTAAGGAAAAATAAGTCTTTCCAAATTAAAAAAAGAAGCTTAAATAATGATAATACTATCACTTTCTGGGGAACTATTTATACAAATGAATATGGTAGAAATCAAAAAATAAATAGTAAAGGAATGGATAAAAAGTATGGTATCGTATCAAAAAATATACCAAAAAATTAAATGAGTATAATGAAAGAGGTTATATTCTTGTAAACATTTTACCATCCCATCTTCACAGAACGAATAATTTCGAATATCGCTGAAATTATTAATTACAAAAATCAGAAAATCCTACATTAAAATTCAGAAATATACATTCTAACTACGATTAGAATTACCAGAATTTTTTAAATACTGAAAGTAATTTTTCCTGCGCTATACACCTATTTGTAAGTACAGATAGATACACTGCACATTTTTTCCATACAAACATCATTCTGAAATACCATTCCTTCAACACCATTTTTCTTTCCATACAAATCAATTTTAATTCAGAAACATTTATTTACCTCCTTTCACCTTTTCTACTGGTCCATCCCTAGACTTTAGAAATACTAGAAAAATTTTGAAGAAAAAAAGTAAGAAAATCTTCAGTGTGATTGATTCACTGTTCTAGTATTAACAAAAGCAAGCGATTTTACGAAGCCCACTGCGGAAAAGGAAATAGGTAGGAATGAATTTAGAAGATACTTGAAAAATCTTACACTTTTTCATATAATTCAAACATATACACTGTTAACTAAAATTAACGCTACATCTTCATAAAAGCTAGTGACTTCCTCTTCCCTCGTGAACTCATTCTAGTATGACTAACAAGTGACTGAAATACAAAATTGCAGCAAATAATCCGATCATATAACCTTATAGGATCAAAATTCGACCGGTCGATGCATCAGTAAGGTTGAGGGAGACAAGTAAGATATTAACTAATGATTAGCAACATATTACTCAAAAGAAACAAAAAGAAGTATATTAAAAAATGAAAACTGATTTGACAAATATACTAAAAACCTCACCAGAACCACAAACAACAAAGACAAAGAGACCAATCAACCATGGAGTTGTTGCATATTTATCTTCTTGCGGCTTCTGAAAATATTTTTATAATTCATATAACTGTAATAAAAAATCCATAGTCCATCCTACTAATTGTACTCTCTGAAAAGCGTTGAATCATCAATCAATAGTAGATTACATTTTAACAAAGCAAGCTGAACATATTGAGAACCTCTGCAAAATTTCGTGAAGAAATTTCAAAATTATCACTTTCGTAGGCAAAAATGTAACAATAAGAAAATAAAAAGAGTTTTGATTAGTACAGCAACTATAACACATACATTTGTGTAATCATATGCAAGAATACATGTATACAACATATGTGTATGGTAAAACAAAGCAGTCAGAAAACTTCTATGAAGGACTAGTAAAGATGCTATACTATCAATCAGCAATCAGACAGCGTTATAAAATGATATATTGGTATAATATAAAAAACTTACTAAAGTTTTCTGTACATTGCCTCGTGATAATACATTCTTGCTGAAGACTGAATTTGCCACGCTCATTCGCTGTTTTGCAGGCATTTATAACAGCTAAAAATAGCACAAAATGAAAAGATGTTGACATTTATATTCCACAAATGATTTTTACTTTAATTTGAACAAAGTTAAAGAGAAACAGAATAGCTTCTAGTGACAAATTTTCAGCATTTGCAAAAAAATCCTCAACATTTCCTAAAAATTTTTGCACGTGAAATATTAATCAGAAGTGATACTAACGCTATTGAACGACTAATACAGGAACCTATCTTTAGTTTATGTGTTTCTTATTTATGTTGAATATAGTCCAGTTGAATATTCAGAACTAAAGAAACTAAACCTAATGATTCAACCTGACACATGTTCTCAACGTCTCATAACATGAGCATAAAATAAAACAAAACTTTCCACAGCCATTCACAACAATTACAACCACATCTCCTCTTCTCTCTCACCTATCATAAACATCGTTGTATCCCCTCCCACAACATTATCAACCTTCACATCATCATTACAAGGACTTACGTGAATGGTAACCATGCATTACATGTATTACACGTCATACAAATAATCCTTCCACATCATGTTTGAACCATCGATAAAACGAAAAGTCAATAAAAGAAAGAGAGGTGGAGAGAGAAATGGAGGAAGGGAATCAGAATATTAATGAGACACGATCTAATTTTATCTCAAATAAAGCACAGCTTAAAATATGCTCATTCAAACCATGCACAACGTGTCCACCATAGTTGACAAGATGACATCCCGACCATGACACACAAACCACGCCTGATTTTTAGTGACTGAATGAAACTTCAATCTCAGGATACAATTAAAATTTATGCGATTCAAGCGGAAGTGAAGTATGGTCAACATATATTTTTGATAATTATATTTAAGTTTTGAAATATCTGTCGATGCAAATTAGTGGAACGATTAAAGATCATATTGAGTTATACTTACTAGAAACATCACATGCCAAAGTGTCCCATGTTTCACATTCTCTGAAAAATCAACTACTCAAATTGCAGCGTGTTTTGATCTGCGCATGAACTACACTATCATTAGTTAAATCGAACTGCATAGTATTCGTGCTCATATGAGAAACTGATTCATAGCCAGCCATGTCATTTATTCAGCATGACAGTGCAATCTGAATGATCTAATTAAATACATCACTTCTAGGATGAAGGGGAAAAAAATTAAAATGAAAAATGTTTATAAAAACGGATTTAAGATCAAAAGTTTTCATAAAAATGACGCACTAAAGATAAAAAGTAAATGGTAAGAATCAAAAAACAAGTAAATCGTACTTAAATTATTGAAAATTAATGCATACAATAATCTCTAGTTGTTTATATAAATTGATGTGAGAAATAGATTGAAAATTTTGAAATATATAAAAAACTTGCTACACACATTGCTAGGATAGATTTAAAATTTATAAATCTCAATTCAGCAACTTTAAAATATCAAAAAGGAAAAGCAATCGTATAAAAGGAATTCTTGAAGTAAGCTCTCTTCATTTTCTTTTTATTTTTTTTCCAAAGATTTGAAAAAATTTGACTGAATAACTTTTAAAAATAATTTATAAATTCTAATAGATAAAAAAAAAAACACATTCACAGAGTGTATATAAGTGTGTGGTGTATATTTATGCAGAAAATTATTTTTTTTGATAAAAAATTGACAATAATATAGAAAAAACGCATATTTCAGACGAGGGAAAGCCTTTTAATATTGCGTAATTTTGTCGTTTACAAACAGTAGTGTGTATAAGATCCACAAAGGTACGTGTATGACGTGTAAACTTACGTACGTGTTGATGTTAGTTATTACAAATCAGAGGAATCAGTGTATGATTCATACAAATTGGTCAAGGAAAAAAAAGGCGATCAATAAGTAATTTCAAGCTTCCCTGTGGAATATTCCAGAAGAGATTAGCCGAATACTTACGTCACTTTTGGCGGGAAATCCCGAAATAAGTCACCACAGCTAGTTCCAGGCTCATTCCTTCTAGCTGGCTGCAAGACGAGTGGTAGTGGTGCGTGGGTGCGTCTGAACGGTGGGTTGGATAGAGTTGATACGTGACATTTTGCATGTTACGTGCGACTTGTAATATGCATACTACGCGACGTTTTGCATATTACATGAGATTTGCGACGTGTAAATCACGCATGACGTGTGATGCATACGTTGTATGTGACTTGCAATATAAGTGTTGAGATGTTAATAGTATATTGCTTTTATTCTTTCAATATACTGTAAGCATGTTGATTGCCAGTATGAGACTTTGCACGTAGGCGCTAAGCAGTTACATTACATGTGATTTAGGTGAGACATTTCATTTAGTTCTCAAGATGTGCTGATTGGGAGGATATGAATTTTGGCAGCTATTTTTTGCTTGATCATTATTATCGAGCAGCTAGAAATAAGAGAAACTATTATGCAGTGTAGTGTAATGTGAGACGTAGATACTGTATTACTACTGAAATATATCAAATGATAGAGTGGCTGGAAAAAGGAAACTAAGCGTTTTTAAACGGAATTTGTAGGCTTGCTGAGATGAGAAGGAAAATTTCAAATAGACTATTATTTCCTTATCTTATTAACTACTTGAATTTTTTGAGAATATTTTTTTCCTTTTTTTTTTCCAGAAATCCAAAAGCTAACAATTTGAGGAAGTGCTATTCTATCGAGTCTCCTTTTTTTTTTTTTTTTTTTTTTTTTTGGAATATTTTTAACTGGAATTAATTGTTCAACATTTAACTGCATTTATTTTTAAAGCATTGACTAGAAATTAACATCTGCTATCCAATGAACACAGCAAAGAGTATAACGACAGATATTGATCTAAGTGTGGTATCAGGTGTTTCCTTTTTCGCGTTTCTGTTTATTTACATTAAATTTTTCAGTGAAATTAACTGTCATAAATTGTTCACGGAAAAGAATAAGAGAGTGGTTTTCCATTATAACATTTTCGTAAAAATTGGAATGATAAAAAGTAGATGTCGAATATTCAGAACAGATTTCTTTGAAAATTGTGTAAACTTTCTTATAACATCTTTACTTGATTATTTAAGGCAATTTTGGAAGGACAAACGGATCAGCAATTACGGACAACTACAATATTTTTGGAAATAATGGTTTCGATGGTTACGGTAAGGAATATTTTAGTAGAATTATTGAAAGGAACATTGAGTCTAACAATTCCCAAGGCACTCTACCGATTTATTGGTCGGTAACTACAGAAAGAATATCCGAAAAGGAAGCTCATAATATCAATTTTCAAATCGTTATTTTGTTTCATAATAGAATGGTATATCATCAGATTATTGTTTTCCTGGTTTGCTTTACATTCCTAAAAAAAATTTTTTTTTATTCCTGCCATGTTTCATCACAGTCGAGCCATTAGCATTTTAATTCAATAATAAAGTATTTAGATTGAATTCAAAGATGTATTTAGCGTTGTTCAAAAGATTATTGTTCAAATGAAACAAATGTTCTGGAAACAGGTAGTTATCTTGAAATTCAAATTAATTTCAGCAGCAATTGCGCAAGTCAAGAACATTTGGGGTACTGATGGTAACGATAATCAGGTTTCAGTTCCAGACTTAGTGCCACAGGGTTTTCCAGGAAATGGGATTTTCTCTCGCAAAGTGTTTATTGGTGGGCTTCCACCCGATGTTAATGCTGGTTAAGTTTCGGTTTTCTGTGCCTCATCATTTTTTGATGATTGTATTGAAAAATTTTCTAAAATTTCCGTGATTATCAATTTCCGTAGTTATCATTTTTGAGTTGCTACTATTTCCCCTCATTTTTTGTCAAATTTTAGATTCGATTTCTCTGTTTTTCGAGCAGTTTGGAGCGAATAAAATTGATTGGCCGCATCGCAAATGCACTGGAGGTGATACTCCACCAAATGGTTAGCCATTCAATCATGGCAGTTATGTTGGGCGAATTTCAAAATATCTGGAAGATTTTAGCGATTTTATGCTTGTTTTTATCTGTCACCTAGGCAGATCTGGTATAAATATAATTGGAGAGTCGATTTAGAATCTAATTTAAAGAAACTTAGAGTAACAAAGCGAAATAAATTGTATACTTTTTTTTTTCTCTCTGATTTCAAATAATCTAGCGAGTTAAAATGCACATTGAAAAGGGGGAGAACAAGGAAGAATTTGATGTAGTAACTTACACCACATTATTTTTCGGATACATGGCAGTGTTAATAGGTCTTTCAAATAATGAAGGCTATTTTTGCAATATGATATTTTGGAAATATGGTCTAAAGTAATAAAAAGTTTGGGTCAGGCAGAAGATGGCAAATAAATTAAATATGTACCTTTTTTTTCTTTTTTTTTTTTTTCTTTTTTAATTACAAATTCGATATGCGTCGAAAAACGCAGGAATTTCATTGCAATACATTATCCGCAAATCAGCTCATGTTATACGAGCGAGTTTGCACGCTCGTACTGTTTTAACAAGGTCGAGGAAAAGCGTCATTAATTAGATACCTCTTCAGAGTCACTGTTTTGAAATCGGTAAGAAAGAACCGGTTTCAGGATACGCTTTTGTGGTTTTTATCAGCGACCGTTCCGTTGAATATCTCGTTAGTCGGTGCACTTACAAGCAGGGAAAATTGAATATTGTTTTGAAAAATGGTGCAAAAGATGTTAAAGTGGTCAGTTTATGATTTAAAAAGCTTTAAAGAGCGAGCTTTATTGGTTAGTGGCAGTAAAGTGAGTGTGGGAACTGTCTGGAAAATAGCAAAATTACAGGTGCAAGTAAGACCTTGGGTTCTTAGCGATCAGGTATACCGTGTGATAGACGAATTGCCATTATCTGATCGATATTCCGTTTTCATTGGTGGTGTACCGCGTACAACAACTG
The DNA here is from genome assembly GCA_002249935.1 of Onchocerca flexuosa. Lineage (NCBI taxonomy): Eukaryota > Metazoa > Nematoda > Chromadorea > Rhabditida > Onchocercidae > Onchocerca > Onchocerca flexuosa. The sequence goes on along the minus strand of KZ270017.1, from coordinate 172,487 downwards.
CTTGTTAGTCATTCACTTATCCACAACTTCTTGGGATGGAATTTAATTCCTTAAGACTTCTACTTTCTTGATTTAATTAATGAATGAATCGAATTTTTATTTTTCTCCAAACTTTTTCATTCATTCAAAATTTTAAAGGATTTCACTGTCAGCTGATGCAATCGAATTGTCTTTAGAAAGTGAAACGAGTCTCCTCAGTATTTCAGTTTCTTCATTATTTCATTAGAGATAAAGATTGCATGCAACCTTAGATCTCGAAGTTGGTATAGGTGGCATCCTTTCTTCTCTTTAAAAAAAAAAAAAAAAAAAAAAGAAAAAACATGATTTTGTTGCTTAACTGAGTTCATTTTTTTCGAATATCCATCGTAAACTAATGATCTTTAAATAATCATTTGGAATATTATTTATTTGATATTTTAGCGGAATTGGCAATGTTACTTCAGCAGACTATCGGTGATGTCGTATATGTTTCTTTGGAAGTCGATGCTGATACAAAGTATCCAAAAGGAGCAGCGCAGGTGATTTTTGATAGTCGTGAATCCTACCTTACAGCGATTGCGATGCGTCTGATAACATTAACCACAACTGATCAGGTGAAAGAAGTAAGTTTGTTTCTTTAAACTTTTAGTTCCTGTAATGATGATAAAATAATAGTTAGGGAAGTAAGGATTGTCGAGAAAGACAAGAAGTAATGATAAACAATTATTAGGAAGATAGGGAGGAGCAATAACGGGAACAGTGAAAAAGAAATAAGAAAGGATAACGATTAATTGCTAACAGAAGTAGAATTTCTAGATTTTATAAAAACAATTTTTTCCGCAGATTAATTTTTGAATTAATTCAGTTTAGAATTTCATTTTGATGAGTTGAGTTTCATCAAAGCGGATGATAAAAGATGAAATAAACTGTCTTAGTCAGTATTTGTAATATATACATGTGGGGTAATATTTTTACTGGATGTCTATATAGTGGCATTCTAGACATTTCTGATCTTTTAAGGACCGAATTTTCAAATTTATTGGAATGTTACCAACAAATAATAGCAAAATGACGAATGCTTTTTATTAGTATGAAATTTTAGATAGAGATAAAGCCATATTTGATGGACTCTGTTCAGTGCGAGATGTGTAACTTGGTCAATGCTCGACACTTATGTCCGGAGCTTTGCTGTCTTATGTATCTTTGCGAATTGTGTTGGAATGAAGTACATAAGCGACGCGGCTTACTACATCATAGACCAATGACCAAAGCAAAGCCAGGAACTCCATTGCGAAACATTTCGAATTGCGTCACCGGATTTCCTTTTTCAAATTTACCTTTAGATCATCTGAATAATCACAATGGTCTTCGTTCAAATAATCATCAGCCGCAATGTCATTGCAGTAAGTTCTGAAATTCTAAATGGATTGAGATTAAGACTTTTGGCAATATAGTGCAAAATGATGGCTTATGCATTTTTGTACATATTTATGGCATGAAAAGGGATGACATTGAGAGATTATTAATCATGAGTCATTAAAAGTTATACTTTTTAATCGTTTTGTGCTCAGTATATTTATATACCTAATGATGGATTTTCTAAAAAATTTCTCTAAAAAAAAGTCATTATTTTTATTATTATACCGATTATTTGTTTTAGGAGCACGTGAAGCGCTTCCACTCCAAAATTTGTTGCAACAATGTATTTTGCAAGCGAATCTTATGTCATCTCGTTCTCCTTTTGTTTGAATTATTTTACTGAATCATTAGATTGTATTTGTGAATAGAAATTGTTAAATTCATCTTATTTCCATTTAAATTCTCTTTCCCCTTTTTCCAGTTCCTTCTTTGTACATTTTTTACTGCCTGCACTTTGATGTGAGTTTTTGTTTTCTGCTTGCTCTTTAATTCTCTTCACTGCATTGTTTTAAACTTTAATCCATATTGTGTTTTAATGTTTTAATCTTACTGTGTATAATTTGTCTATGTATTTTGTATAAAATTTTCTTCCCTTTAATTTTATTTGCTGCTCCTCTTAAACTTTAATTGTAATTTTAATGATCGAATTATTGTAATTTTAATCATCAAGTTATTGTAATTTTAATGATCAAGTCATTGTGAATATTTTTTGAAAATTTGAAATGATTTATTTTTTCATTTTACATAAGCAAATTCTGATTTCTTCAGTGCACTGTGTATAGTTAAATTAAAAGTTTTGCTTTCTTCGTTGTAAATATTGCATAGAATTTCTTCTTCACAACGTTCATTATTATTTTAAGATGAATTCGCAAAATAGTAGCAGTTAAATTAACAAATTACTACTGACCACAAAGTCAGCTATGTTGTTTGCTGAGTCTTTTAAGCTTAGATGATCGTTTTTTCAATTTAAAAATAAAGATCGACTAAATTTGAGTAATGCATTTCAAAGTTCTCTAAAAACAACAGAAGACTTCTAGGAGGTGAAATTTATCAAACATTTCTAATACTGAGAAATATCTGATGAATGTGTGGTTCAATCTGTATTTAGGCATGAGTTGCGCATTCGATAAATCGGTCCTGGTACTGGTACAATGTGTGGACATCCATGGACGATATCTCGTCACTTCTATGATGTTGAGAAGTTGCAAGTGTCTTCGATTTTATTTCATAAATTATGGCTATTTTTGATCAAAGGCAGTTGGGAGAAAATTAGCGTCGTAAATCTGCGAAAATGCAAATATCAAAAAGGATGTAAATTCTGAAAATGCCGAAAAAGTTTGAATTCTGGCAGCATTTCAGCGTGTATTTGTTAAACGTTTACAGCTTCTCAGAGGCTTTTTTTAGATCCAGATTGATTTCTCACTGGAACAATTGAAACTCTTCCGATGTGTTCCGATGAACATGGAGCAACAAAAGTAGAGATTACCGTTTACTGATTAAAAAACGAAATAAAGAAATTAAAATTACAAACTAAAACTGATAAATTATAGATCGAACAACATCCCGGAGAGTACGGTAGGCGAGATTGTGAAATGAGCAAAGAAATGAGGGTGATTATTATCAGCAGAGTAAGAGGATGAGATATTACAAGACTGGAGAGAAGGCAGGTACTGATGAGACTAGCGAGACAATAACACATAGAGATTGAAAAGTGGAAGAGCGAAGATGAAATTGACAAGAGACTGTTTAAAAGCATTACTTGAAAGTACGCAGACGCAAAAGTGAAATACAGATAAGGTTTAAATGCAAGTTGCGAGCGCTGTAATTCAGGATTGAAATGGCATGATTAGTAGGGAGGAGGGGGCATTTCGGGTTGGAGGGTATGGGTATGTGTTCATGATTTGTTTTGTGGGTTATACGGGTTATGGTACCACAAAATAGGTCGTTAGTTGCTAACGATACTGCCATTTTGTTCAGATCACTAGTAATGTTGTTGGATATCCTTGCGATAATCTTGTCCTAATATTTTCAGTTCTTTGGTACTTCCAGAAAGAATTGATGGTACTGGTGTCTCGGTTGATTCGGTGCCTTTGCGTAAGTCGCATTATACATCGTGCCTTGTTGGGCAGTGTTTCTTCACAAGGGAGATTGTCATTGAGTTATACCTGTAAAGTTTGCGGTACTCGACAGGTAAATGTTTTTGGTTTTTTTTTTCCTGTTATTCATTTCGTATTTCTGTTAGGTAGGAAAACATTTTAGCAAAAGAGCTAATGATCCCCGAAAAATCCATTTGATGAATTACCAATTAAATTATAACATGAATGAATTGAACTGACTTGTTAGTTAGTTAATAACTTATGTAATTAAAACCTTCAATTTATATGTAGTTTATAATTTATCAGCTTTTATATAGTATTAAAACAGAAGACATCTATAAAATGAATTGATAGTTTTAACCTAAAATTCTTAGTACATTTTCCCGAATGGAAATCCAAAAATAGATTTCAGGGTCCAAAACTTTTTTCCAAGAAAGCATACGAGGAAGGTGTTGTTATTGTAACTTGCGAAAGTTGTAAGAATCATCACTTAATTGCCGATAATTTGGGTTGGTTTCCACAATCTAAAAATTCAAGAAATATTGAAGAAATACTCGAAAAAAAGGGAGAGGAAATAAGGAAAGGTATCGAGCTTATCGATTTCGCCAAGTGAGTAAGTTTTTGGAAATCAATTATTTTCTTATGAAATAAATCATAAAACAGTGATTACAAGAGAATTTGTTTGTTCTGTTTGAAAGAAACCAAATCATAAGGAGTCAATTAATAGTATAAAAGTTCATGCAAAAATTTCATAGGTTTTTTGATGAAAGTTTCAAGATAACTTACACTTTAATTTCATCAGGAATGAAAATGGAAATAAATTGGAGCATATGGTCTTTCGTCTCAGAATATCTGAACATAGAATGTGTCTAGATAATTTTAAAATAATGACATTTTTAAAATCGTATTAATACAATGGTATTATGTTTGAAAATCATATAATTTCTTTCATTTTTCAGATATCAGTAGAAAATATGACTCAACTATACACATCACATATTCCAACTTCTTCATTACAAAAAGGATTACTTGCGTTCGGCTCAGCAGTAGTAGCACTTTCAAATCCGATGAGAGCAGGTTATTATTTTTTCATTTTTGTTGCTGAATAAAACTGTACATATGAATTAAAATCAGATATGGTGTTCAAGTAATACAACTTTTTGATTGCGCATAATCATCCTCATTGAACTTTTTTTAATCCTGATGTCAAGAATCTAGCATCACTAAGCAATTGTCGGTTACTCAGCATAATGCATTTCCTGCATTAGTTATGAATCCTTAGTTATGAATTGATTAATCACTAGTCAATTAATTCATTGTACTTGAATGTTTGTTTTTATGCTATCTCCATTTTCTCTCTTTTTACATTTCATATATGTTTTTTGTTAAGTTAAAATTGGATTTCAAGAATTATATATATATATATATATACATATATTCCATTACCATGATATCATTTTTTTTTGGCTGACTTAAAATTAATTATTGTAATGAATTCTATGTTAAATGATCATTTTCAGATATGGTGGCAACAATGGGTGAAACTACAGCTTTTCGACCAATATTGGAAAAAATTCGTCAAAGAATGGAAGGCGATATATGTGGTAGAAAAATTTTGAGGTGTAAAATCTTTATGAGATTATGACCAAAAGTTAAATATTGATAGCTTGATTTTGTTTTAATTTATAGATTACCAAAGTTTGACTGTTAGCAATGTGTACGGTCTTATTAAGGATGAATTCATTTCAATATTAATAAGAAAGAGAAAGTATGCCATTGCTGTGCATTTTTGATCTTCGTAATGCATATTTAATTGTTTTCAAAATGTCTCTGGAATTTCCCGCTATGTTTAATGAGTTGAAGAAATACTTTGTTTCACTTTACAAAAAATTATTAATTTCTTTGTGATGCAGAGATCGTCCAAGAATAACAAGTGCGACCATTGATTTGACTTATCTTCGAACGCTTCCTCATGGAACACTTGGTAAGGAATATACCATATTTCTAGAAAGGCTGAATACTACTCCAGATGATCGCCCTGCTGTTAAGGTTTCTCTCTCGAATTTTATAATTAATTTTTTTTCCTTTTTTGATAATTTTTGATAAGCTTGATTTCAGCAACTCAAAAAAAAAAAAATGCTAACATTTCAAAACCAAAAAAATTTACTATTCAGTTAATCGGTAAATCATTTGAAATAAATACTAAACAATATTCTGAATTGTTTTCAAGGACTGGTAGTCGATAGTTTTTATTAAATAATTTTTAATTTCAATAAAGATAAGTTGCGGTCATGGTGTTTCGAATGTCTTAAGTAATTTCAAATTTTAAAGAAGATAAATTGATGCCTTATTTGGGAGACATTTTCCAAAACCGAAATTTTTCTTTTAGTTTGTTGATGATGACGACTTACATTATATAATGCAGAGGTATCGCGAGACACATGATTTCACTCACTTGCTTTTGCAAATGAAAACAACTTTGCTTGACGAGGTAGTTTTTGCAATATTCAAAGGATAGGATTAGTAATGTTTAGCTGATAATTTTGGACCAAAAGTGAATTGCGCTAGATCTTTAGTTTCTAGATCCCCTGCTATGCTAATGGAAGGATTACAGATTTCCATTTTACAAGTTGTTATATTTGATATAGATTTTTAATGGTAATCCCCCTTGTCACCTATAATTTCTGTTATTTATGTGGCAATATTAATGGATTTCATATTTTTTCCTTTTTTCCTGGTAGTCTTATGAAGATGCGAAAAAAAGATTTCAAAATTCAGAAGGTATGATCACGTAGCATATTGGAAAACAAAATATAATTACTTTAAGCTTTATTATTTTTCGTCAAACGATAATGAATATTCATCTTATCTGTTGATATAATTGAAATATTAAAGATTACATGATTATAATGTATGGTTGTCTGGAATTATTATTTTTTTATGGAAATATAAGTTATAATTTTCAGATCGCTGTCAAATATTTTGAAGGTTTACAGCTTGGTTTACCAATGTGTGTACTCGGTGGTGTGTTTGCTGGTTTGAGATTAAATCCAAAGTATGTTGATCGATAGTTTGTTGAAAATGAAATTCAGATCTTCTGATAAATCTTTTCTGTGATTCATTTCAGTCTGAGAGAGGGAAAGGATGAAAGTATTATTTTACCGGTTGCAAAATAAAGTATTTTCAGGCGTCAGCGCGCTTTTGTACAACAATATTTACCATGGTGTGTAGAGCAGGCGGTTAATTCACGGTTATTAATTGCTGTTGATTGGGAAAATCATTTCGAAAAGTCAATTCCTGAATTACAAAAAGCTTACTCAATCTCTCCTTTTATTCACTAATTTTCCACATACGCATAATATATGTCTAGTGCAACAATTCATCTTGCGAATAGTAATCATTAAAATCACTGAAATTTTTTTTGTTTTGATATTACTGGTGATATTTAAATGAAGCATCATATCTGTACATATTTTCTTGCTCACAGTGAACGGCTTATATCCGAATTTATCGTATTTATTTGTTTGTTTTTTTTTTTTCGAAATTTATATATAATTGTTCTGCAAATAATAAAATTATAATTAAATATTTCATAATTTGACGTCATCTTATGAAATTTTTGTTTAATTGTACACAGTGACAGTTATTAATTCGTATCAATTCTTGGCAAAATTGTTATTATTTAAATTTTAAAAAATTTATTCCATGTTTATTCATTTCCTGATTACGCTATTTTTATTTCAGTTCACCATTACTGTTTGCCTTTTAATTAGATCCTGAATTGTTGCAATTTAAACAGATTTGAAGAATATGGAGATGGTTTTTAGTATATTTAAAGCTTTCTTCACTATGAGAATTTATTCATTAAAGGAGGAATATCTTTAAAATTCTGTTGTCCTTATAATTCATAAAAATATAATTATCTTCGATTTCTTGCCTTTTAAAGTCAAGTCATGAGTTGCGTGTATTCTTTTTCTTGCTCAAACTAGCTAATGGATGAGATGGAATGGTTTAGGTTCGATAATCTATGCAGTTAAATTTTATTCATGTTTTAGCCGGAAGACGGGTTGATCTAAATGGCCAGATATCTCTTTTCATGTCCCGCTTTGATGTTTATAATGTGTCTGAAATTAGCGATAAAATTTTCTTTTTTTTTTTCCAGAATTTATGAAGTCTGTTTTTGAACAGAGGGAAGTGTAAATTTCTGCTTAACACTACGTTTCATTCCGTTGTATTAAAAAGTTCGAATAAGTTTTCCATGCGAGATGTTCATGTAGATTTTATCAGTTTTGTTGTTGAGATGAATTATCATCTATAATTTATTTGAAGCGTTCCGAAATTATCGATCTGCATGCAAATCCGTTTCACATCGTACGGTTTTGTGCTACGTTTCATGACTGTTGAATTTTTAATTCGATTTTTTTTTTTTTTTTTTTTTGCAGATATTGTGAAATTTCGTAAACGCAATTAAGAATGGTGCAACATAAGATGAAGAAGAAAGTAACGTTGCCAAGTGGTGTGAAACAAAAGAAGAAGATGAAATCAACAAAACAAGGCCCCAAGAAAGGTCATCAGTTGACAATCGCCCCGAAAAAACCCAGCGCGGTACAGCAAGCTAAAATTGATACAGAAATAACGCGTACAATAAACGAGAAGAATGAACAATTGTTAAAAAGTCGTGCAGATAAGGATGTGGGTCGAGGTACTTCTACTTGATCCCTTTGATTATTAACTTTTTCTATTTCTCTTATTTGATATGTTTTCTGAAATTTCGAACTCGATAAAATTCGAACTAAGATGATTGATATTTGATCTGTGTTTTGAAACATGTCATTCTTCAATGGATACTGTACTTAATCAACAGAATATATCACATTCAAATACCACAAATTCTGTTTTAGCATTTAGGGTATTGGGGAATCACAATTATGATTTGAACAATCCGAGATGTTAAAATTTAAAAAAAAATAATTCGTTGATGTTGTTCAGCTGTTTAGTTTTATGTGTGCTGATATCAAATGTCTTCTTTCAGATGAGACATGATACAACTTATCAGTCGTTTAATTTAACTCATCTCTTGCATCAACTAATTAATCATTTACGTGTTCACGTGATTGGTCACGTATTAAGCGTGGAAAAAGCACTTGGCCATATGATACAGGCTTTCTATATTTATGTTGGGTATTGAAACCAATACCATTCGGCAACATACTCTGTGGGTGAGAGTCATTGGGGTTTCTCGGGAATATTGAGTTAAGTAAGTATAGGAAGATGGCATGACCGAATGTGCACCCGGTGATGAAAATAATTTTCACTACATCGACCAGGTTGTACATCCTGAATACCATCAACCGATTTTCCGTTATTCAGGTAAATTTCTGGTTGAGAAGTTAGTTGGGTATTTGTTGCTGATCGATATCTTTGTGATGAAATAAACGTAACATTATTTTATCCAAATAGAGCAGGAATCAACCGGTCGAAGTGGAGGAAAAATGGTGAATGAGCTGGCTTAGTAACAAATGTCGATCGAGAAGAAGAGGAGGGATTGACCTCGAGGTCATGCAGTGACCAATGGTCATAACAACGCGATCCTGCCCTTTTCATTTTTATCTAGTATGAAGATGAGAAGCAGGAGATTATACTTCTAACCGTTTTTGATCTCCCTCTCTCTCTCCCTCTCTCTCTCTCTCTGATGGAAATTGGACGAAGAAGGATAAACAAAAATAAAGTAAGAGTACAGTTATGATTGAGAAAAAAGAAATGGAGCAATTTTAGTAGCAGTTTTTGCTCTTAAGATTACTAGACTAGTGAAGGTCAAGTTCCTCTTCTCCCTTTCCCTCCCTTGCTTGACCTTTACCCAGCCTCATCTTCCTAACTCTTCTCCAAACTTTCTTCCCGTTCTCCAACTCGATTATCACCAAAAATTGATTCTTTTGACCACGGAATATGAATGCAAGAGAATACATCCAATATATTATAAAGAATTTTCTTGGAAATAAAAATTTGAAAAGAATTTTCAGTTATTTTCTCTAATCAGAATTTACAGCACACTTTTCAGTATCAGCATAATCTCAACATCTGTCCATAGATGAACAATTGAAAAATAGACCGAAAAGTAAACTAAACATTAACTCAAAATTTCTGGCATAAGGAACAGATAACAATTTTCAATCATTTTTATCAAAAGTTTGAAATTCTTAGTTTTCAAAAATTTATCCCAAGATTTCAGCTCTTTAGGTATTTTTAAATCTGAAAACAGATTCTTAGAATTCGATTTCTGAAAATTTATTTTTCCGAAAAAATGAAAAATATTTTTTCCCACATTGCTTGCGATACATGGACGATTACTTTAATCACTGATTGAAATTTTTTCCCATCATAGATCATAACTTCCATTTCATGCGATAAGCTCGAAAGATTGAAAGAAATTCTTTAGAATTAGAAGTGAATTGAATCAATAAATAACTTTTGCAATTGAACGAGCAAACAAATGAATGGATAAGTTTTTAACTTCAAAATTTTCGAATAGATCGTTTAAGATTCTGGTAAATTAAACATCTTTTAAGAATATCTATTGATTTCTAATTCCATCTAAAAAGCTTTAAAAGGAAGAGATAAGACGTATGCGAGAAAAAAATACCTAGTTATTATCTGAGTTAGCTTTTACAACTTCAATACTAGAATAAGTCATTTGATACAAATTGCTATTTCGATTCAAATGAATGCTTCCGATAAAGCATTTAGCTATCCCGATGTGCTCTTAATCCTTCCGAAATTCCAATTATCTTAACAAGTTGTAATTTCAAACTTCAACTTCATAAACTCGAAGTTATCGACCACAAATAATACCAAATAATCGCTTCATCCTAAACAATAAAGCTCGGTACAACCATTCGGCTGAAATATGCCCTTCAAAAATTTAACACCGTGATTCAATTAAAATTGTATATTTAAGATAATTACTCGATTGGATATGTTAAAATAAACCAACTTAAAATAATATAATAATCCATTCAGAACTTCGTGGAATTCCCAAAACTTTTCGAAACTTTTTTGCATAAAGGTATGAAATTTCATGATTTCTCTGGATTTTATGAATTATTACCAAAAGTCAGAAAATTTTGTTTCATTATAAAGAATACAACGGTTACGATTTTTGACTAGATGCTTGGTTATTTGCTCGAATACACTGATGCTGTAACGCTAATACAGTAATGCTACAGTTGAAGGACACCATACTAAATAACTACGATTTTCGCAACGAAACGCAAATGTTGTTTACATGAAATAGGTATGTTTAAAAGTGTCAAAATATAAACTACTATAGGATAGGAAATTATGATTTTCAGAAAGTTTCAATCGAACGTCAACGTTGAGATGTTTCTTTTTTTTTTTCATTAATTTACTGTTAATGTTCGTCTGTTAATTGTTTTGTCTGAACTAATTGTTTTCCATTAATTCTGTTAATTGTTTTGTTTGAAATTTTGTGGGAATATTGAGTTGTTTAAAATGACGAATTTTACCAGACATGTAGTCAACTTGCCAATTATCTTATAATTCATTTCTTTTAATTAGACTAATTAATTGATCATTGATCATTTTAGCATGCTGGATGTGGAAAAAAACGCTTGAAATATTTGATGCAATTTCTTCCCAGGTTCCATTTTATTAATACGGGTGGAGTAACTTTCAATGAAATTAGACCATTGAGATTTCTCGGGAAAATTGATTCAAATAAGTACAGGAAGATGGCATGACCGAATGTGCACCCGGTGATGAGAATAATTTTCACTACATCGACCAGGTTGTACATCCTGAATACCATCAACCGACTCGGGTAAAACCCAGATCCAGGTAAATTTCCGGTCTGCAAAAAGCCATTTCTTTATTAAATACTAATTTGCTGATTGGAAAAGTTGTAGCGAAGTAATAATAAGTCTTATTTTTTCCAAATGGACAATGATCGACCGGTCGAAGGAAAGAGAGAAGTCGTGAATGAACTGGTTTAGTACACAGATGTCGATCGAGTAGTGCAGAAGAAGGAGGAGTTACCCTCTGGGTCACGTGAATGACCAATGGTCACAACAACGCAACTTCTACTCTATTTTCATCCACTGCAAAGATGAAAGACAATAAGATTGCACTTCTAACTATTCTTTGATCTCTCTCTCTCTTTCTCTCCTTTCTCTAATGGGTAGCGGATAAATAAGGGTAAACAGAAAATGTGAGATTACAATTATGATTCGGGAAAGATAGAAAGAATGGAGCAAATGTTAGTAGCAGTTTTTGCTGTAAAGGTCATTAGACCAATAGAGATCAAGTTTCCCTTTTCCTCTCTGGATTGACCTTTGCCCGATCTTAGCTTCCAATTTCTTACCAAATTTTCTTTCCTGCTTTCCATCCCAATTACCCATAAAAATTGGTCCCTTTAATTAGAGAATATAAAATGGCAACGAAAATAGTATATTTGTGTATTAATGAAAAAAGTTTTTAAAAGATTTTCTTGGGAATAAAAATTTGAAGAATTTCAATTCTTTTCTCGAATCCTTTATGCAGTACCAGCATAAATTTGAATTTTGAAGTTCTATTTTAAATTCCTTTTCAATTTAAAAATTATAAGATTCTAAGTTTTTTAATCATTTGATGAATTTTATTAGCAACTTCTCCACTTTTCAGCAAATACTTTACAAAGTTCCATTGATTGTACACATTTATTTTAGTTTTCTAGCAGTTCAGATTTCAGCAATATGCATAATTTATATTTCTTGGACATGCAACATCTGTTTTTTATTTCTAAAGTACAGGAAAGTAAGCATGATTTCTTCAAAATATTTGGAAAGAATTCCATGTTTAATTAATTTCGCAAAAAGTTTAATAATTTACTCTTTAAAATTTAAAAAATATGTGCTATTAAACTTTTTGCGATATTCATCAACTTTATAGCAAGTCTTTAAATACAGAAGTTTGAGAAAAATGCATATCAATATAAAAAAATCAATAAATAATGATTGTTTCGGAAAATTTAGGATTCATCTTTGGTTCGGATCATTATTTTGTCCCTTCTTTTGATTATCTTCAAAATAATCTGGAAGGATTCTACAATTTTTGGAAAAAAACCATCGGTGAAATTAACGAACTGCATTGACTGAATTAAATTTAATTAATTTAATCGAATTATTGAAGCAAGTCTGCAAATAGTATAATATTTATAATTTTTAAAAACTTGTGAATAATTAAATTAGAGTAACAAAGTATTGATGGCATTGACTTGATTTCATGCTTCTTTCGATTTTGATTCTTCCATTTTCAAGAATTTATCATTGAGTCCTTTTGGAACTAACGATTGAAATAACTAAAAAATTGTGTCATATTTAGATAGTAAAAAATCTTTTAAAAATTATAAAATTTGAAATCATCTAGAAAGCACATTTGTCAAACTTTTTTGCAAATCATTTCAAGTAAACAAATAAAATAAAATAAAGCGAAATCTAGGCTTCATCATTGTACTACAAACTGATAACTTCTCATTAAGTTTAACTCTCCTGCTGATAACTTATTTGCTGAGCAAAAATACATTTTATTTATTCTTATTGATCGAATAGATCCATCTTCTTCTCAATTTTATTTATTATACAAATATATTTCATAGCTTTGATTGAAAATTCGCAATCTCTATTTATGAGTCGTTTCTAAAATTTGAGATGAATTCCGCAAGTTTAGTTTTACTAATAAAATTATTTAAATAATAAAGGGAATTCAGAAAATTTTTCAGAACCTGATCATAGAGTCTGAAGGCAGCATCTTGAGCTTTTTTCATGAGTGGTCGCTCCTTGGTCCATATTCGATGGACAAGTAAAATAGTCGTTCCAAATGTAAATAAACTGAACAATGCTGGTAAAAAAAGCGCCAATATGAACAATCCGCACTTAATGAGAATTTAATTAAGACAACGATTTTGATTAAATTTAGAAATGTAAAAAATTTGCGTGAAATTCCTATGTCTATAATAACTTAGCAACTTACCATTTCAAATTTCAAAAAATTAACCAACCGCTTTTCAAAATAAATTTTTAATAATACTGGAACGAAATGAAAATAATTTACTTCTCCTTCCACCCCAAGGTTATAGGCAAAAGAACGTTGTGGAATTTACATATAATATCATCGAAAAACTTTTGTATAGTATGAAGCATTGAAACTTCGCAAAAGTTTCAGTTTTTTAAATAACTTGAGCAGTGAAGGGTTCCATTTTTTGATCTATAAAATTCTCTTATCTGAAATATATTCATTTTGCTAATGTACCACTTTCCAGAAAGTTTGACTGGTGCCGTAATTCCCGAACCTTAAATTTGTCATGAATACAGATCTGGTAAGTCAGTTGTTAAACAATTTGCTTACATTTATCTAATTGATTCAATCACCAGTTGTTAGATAGATTATACTTAAAAGAATTTCCGTTATGTACCATTAAAAATGGCATTTTAAAACGCCAATAATATTTGTAATTATTCAATAATATGTGGACATAAGTAAAATCAGCAATCATTTTATTGTCCCATCAAAACAAAACCATCCAATTTAACGAAATAAATTCAGTTTATTTCAAATTGCGATAATTAGATTAGCAAAACAGCGCGGAAGTCTTGTGGAATTAAGTTACTTCAAATTGCGATAATTATTAACATAATGATGCTAATGATCGAATGATAAACAAATATTCTGAGATTTGTTTGTTGTTGCGTTGCATCTGTATTCGTATCACCAGAGTAAATAATAAACTTCTTCACCCATCTTTTGGGATTATCGAGTGACATTGCTGTATTTTGTTTGAAAAATACGACATTATCGATGACTGAATATCATTTAATAATTGTTTCATAATGATCACTGGCAAAACTTTCATTAAATTTTAATATAACTGGAAAATTGGTGATAAAGATTAGGATAAAAGTAATCATAAAAAAAGTTCGATTCTCTTTAAGTGTTATCCTATTAGATAAAAAAGATATTTAACATAACTAATTGGAGTTAAAGTTCGTATTACTGTTTTTTTTTGTGTTTTTTCTACTGATGAAAATTAAACTTAATTTGTTATCGATTAAAAGAAATCTAGGAAAAGCATGAAATTACAATGGAATTTTTTTCCATATATATATTTATACAAAAAAAAAGATATAAATTTTAAAAAATTCGATTTTTTGGCCAAAAAAAAAAATCATTTATAATCGAATGAACTATAAATTAGCATTTGGATTTGTTTTGCATAGAAATTTTATAATTCAAAGATTCAATGCTAAATATTTGTAGCTCAGAAAATATGATTCAACATAGTAATTAATCATATTTCTCTTTCTGTTAGTGAATCAATCGACTATGATAATGATTTTTTCTAAAAATTTAATCGTTCCATTTAATCGACTATAAGATCAACAATTAAACAAAAAATGTTTGTTAAAAACTAATCATATTAAACTAAATTTATCCAGAATTTTAAATTATCAGCTTTACTGCTCAAAACCTGCGAATGATTTGTTCATTAATTGAAATTGTTTAAATATTATCCATCTCTATAATATATCAGAAGCAGATATTGTTCAAATTCAAATTATCAAAATCATAGGCAGCGGTAAATAAGTCATCTAAGATAAGTGATTATGGATTCAAACGTCCATAAGCGGATAAATTGTTTGAAATGATATAATAGTCAAACACTACAAGTTTCTTCGACATTCAAAAGTATTCAAAAGTCTTTTAAGTAAAATAATAATAAAATATTAAGTATAATAAATGTCATAAATTATTACAATATACAATACCATCTTAACATCCTCTACAAACATAACATATGATATCCACGATGTCTGGATGAATATTCAATGTTGCTGAAAGCTATTACACATTTTCTTGGAAAGATCCGAGATTTAACTATTGAGCTTAATATGATAACCTAATCGCTTCTAAACGATTAAACTATCATCAGCCTCTTCAAAATAACATAGCTTCCTAGACAATAATTTGGGTTATATCTTTAATTCTTATCACTTAATTTTTATCACTTTATAATAATTCAATCTAATTGTACTTCTATGTCATGCTGTTAATTATACGAAGTATTCGAACTTTTGATAATGAATAATTCAATCATTTAATTTGACACAAAAATCGTCTTAAATGTTTGATTCAATACGAAAGAATCGATCTCTTTTTTAAATGTCTTTTCTCTTCAGAATAGCTGCACCTTTCGAACAAATACTTTAATTTTGATTCAAACTCTAATAATGATGAAATATTTCTTACGAAGTTACAAATATTCAAATGAATTTGATATAGATTCTTTGTAAAATAAAGATAGATTTCAAGTATTCCTTTTACAATCTTCTCAATTCATTCTATTTCTAGAGAAGAATTGTGGAATTCCAATAGGAACAAAGAGAAGGGCATAAATATTGATTAGAATGAAGAAAAAAAGCCAAGTTTGTTAATTTTTCTAATTATTAGCTTGTGGTTGGAAAACCAAACAACTGAAGAAACAAATTAAAAGAACTGAACTAACATTAACAACTACTAATTATTATATTTATTCTGATATTCTAAGAACAATAAGACAAGACAAAGATCATTCAGTTTAATTCAATTTACTCATTCCAAGGAGCAGTTAATAGTCGTCTGAATATTTATTTGACTGCTTCTGCTTCGAATGTTTCAATAAGCTAAAAAATCATATTTTGCAGCTTGTGTACTTTTTGGCTTGCATTTTTCAGTAATCATTCTCCTCCTGTAAAATTTATAGCTACAGAAGAAAAGTGACTAGAAAAGACATTTTTTAGTAATTGTTCCGCCATCTATACTCAAAAATAAATGAGAAGTAATTAATTATTTTCGAAAAAGCGTGGCAACAAGCAAATTTCACCAAAATAAAGCAATGCTTCAATCATTGGATGGCGTTAAAGAAATAAACATAAAGTTTCATGAAGATTGTTAAAACTATCTCTGTAACTGCTTAAATTAAATTAAACTGTGAAATAATTAACTTATTTGTTAACTTACCTTGAATTGACTTGGACGAAGATGTAATAATATCTAATTTAAGAACGAATAACTTTAAAAATAAATGGTCAAACGATGATTTAAGTCCAGGAATACTTTTCTTCTAAACATTTTATTTCTGATACATTCTATCACTATATAATAATGCTGGCTTCTATATAAATAAAAATGTAAATGCTACCTGTTAGTGACCCCATTTCTCTAGAAGTTCTCCAGCCGATTGTTTTCAAATTTTGACACAATGTTGTACTCCAATAGTGTTTCTTAATGCGTAAATATGATTACTTTTTTACACATGTCACGTCCGTGACAACTGAAAATAGGTGAGGAGGTGGAATTTATTGGCTCTGCCTATCTTTTTTTCTGTCATTCTCCTTCTTCCCCATCTGTCTCTCTCTTGAGTAAAAGTAGTTCTTGAGTAAAAGTAACCCTCAACTAG
>KZ270017.1:94610-144514 GCA_002249935.1 Onchocerca flexuosa | reverse complement strand
ATGCATATCACCCTATATATTTAAAATGTGTACTACAACAAAACTTAGGACGTATAAAATGTTCTATGTCCAAACAAGATCCAGATGGATTATTAGAATTTCTCTCTGAGAAAACATTTTTTTTTTTCGAAATCTTCATAAATCGTCATATAGAATTTCAATTCCATCTGAAAAAAAAAAAAAAAAAGAAAAAAAGAAAAAAAAAAAAGAAAAAAAGGAAACAAAACACTGACCACGCTTTGTTGAAGCTGAGAATCATCATGAGCATCAACACCATGCCTAAAGCGATAATTCCCGTCAAAAATATCTTTTTAAAAATATATCAATAAAAACTATATCTACTTATTTTCCACATCATATACATTTCCTTCCTAGATTTTCTAATGCATATTTTTTTTTTCAGAGCTATTCAAATTGTGCTTTATACCATTTAACAAATAAAAACGAAGAGACCTGATACCCAAATATTCAGTAAACCAAGAAGTAAGACCACCGTTGAAAAGTACGGTTACGATCACAACTATACTAGTAGTTGTAGCCATAATCTGACGATTATCTGTTGATGTATTACGATATGCAAGTGCAAAAGCCATAGCGCCACGTAATCCTTTAAATAAAATCTTAAATAAGAAATTCCCAAACTTTACAATTTGTTATATGCGTATTTAATTTTATAGAAACATTTGATTTTATAGAATGAATTGAAATAAATAATTAACAATTAACCTCAAGCCTTTATATACAAAAAAAGGAAGAAATTGATAAAACTACCCGCAAAAAGCATCATATGTTGGTATCGCTGTGGAATTTTAGGTTTTCGGCGAATATTTAATATGGCAGAGACCGGATAGATATGAGCTGCTCTTGATAGAAACAGAGAAAGCTGAAAAAAGTTGCAAAAGTGATAGATACATAAACGCAGAAGAACAAGCATTCGAAAATATAAACAGTTTTTTATACACAATAGGAAAAAAAAATTACAAATGAAACGATTTAATTGGTAACGGCAAAATGATCCGGATATTTAAAATGATAGTCTTATGATGCATAGTCTTATAACTGATAAAACAGGACACAAATCTTTCAAAAAAAGGTTCGTAACAACAATTATTTAATCAATTACTTATCGAATCCATGATACAGATAAAACAAGTCCATTATAAAAAGAAGGAAAAATTCCAAAAAGGATATTTATTTTAAGGTAACAAAATATCTCACCAGAGTGCAAAGCAAAAAGGAAATACTCCATTGTTGATTGTGTGATACAGAAACACTCACTCCAATATAACAGAAGATAAAACTTTCCATCAGGAATGAAACTTCCTGAAAAACTAATACTGTCTTGATTTCACTATATGGATTTTGCATTCTGTTTTAGCGCATCTCTCGGTTTATTACTCTATTCTCTCTACGTGTACAAAAAAAGAACATTTTAGGACATTGAAATGCATAATAACATCCTGGAATATGAAGTATGATTTAGTTTCTGAAAATATCATGACTCATCAATCAAACGATTGTCCAATTATTAACATCATAACAGTCTCATCTTTCAAATACTATAATTTTTGGAAAACTTTTTTTTTCAATATTAATTTCCCATAATAAATACCTCAAAAAATTGTTTTGTCCTAGTTCTCGCTTCATCTGATAGATTATTGTATGTATAATGAGCTTGACATATGGCACAAAAAAGAACGGCCACAATTCCTGAAGCAGCACAAAATTTTAGAATGTTTTAGAGAAATTCTTAACTCCCTAATATGCCATTTGTTACTTAATCTAATGCAAATACCACTTATAACATCCAAAAGCATGCATATGAACAATGTAAATATGAACATAAACATGCAAACATGTGAACAACAAATATGAATTGGAGAAATTAACAATTTCTAAATCTAATCGATTAACCAGTAATGACATCACAAACCTGTGAGTTCGACAAATTCGGCAAGAAGAAATGACAAATATGAAAGAAGTATAAAAAGGGCAGATTCAAGCAGTGGGAACTCCTTAATTTCAGTCATTTTAGTGATCAGCGCTGTGGCACAACCAATAATTGAACCCAATAAAAGTGATCCTGAAGTAAGCATAAAATCAGATCAATTTCCAATCACCAATACAATGTGAGAAACAAAAAGTTGAAGTAGATGTATCGAAAAAATACAAACTTCGTATTTCTGGTGCTATGGATTTTGCAATAATATGTATAAAAAATAAAATAATTAAGCAGATTTAATGTTATGCATATAAATTTTGGGCAAATCATTTGTTCTTGAAAAAAAATTTACCGAAAAAGACAGATAAAAAGTCAACCACAGCAGCAAACAAAGCTTCCAAGTCGAAAAAGGATTTGTTCGAAGCAAAATTATCTACTGAACTGAAATTAATTCGCATTTCAAAAATTACTACAGAACAAGAATATAATTTCTAATTAATTCACTATTCGGCGAATGCTGATAATTCCTAAACTAACAAACATCTTTACGTTGTTATTTCAGATTGATAATGCTTATCAAAAAGTGTTATTTAATTAAGATTAACAATATTATCAACAAAGCTATTTAAATAATCAGACAATCTTGATAAAAAAATCTAACAATAATGCCTTGATAATAATCAAATCTGAACTATTTATTATAAATTTAGACTTCGGATTTGATCTTATGGATCTAATCTTCTACAGCCCTAAAATTACATATGGATAAGAAAGTGCATGGTATCCTAATAAATCAAACTTTTGGCAATAAATAAAAATTGGATACCTCGCTAAAACAATAGCAACCGCGTCATTTAGTACACTTTCACCAAAAACCAATGCATATAAATCTGATTCCACTTCCATCTCTTGAAAGACAGCCAATACTGACACTGAAATTGCTCAATAAAAATGAATTTAAAAAAAAAATTAGAGCAAACCAGAATATAACTTAAAGAGAGAATTTCGATCTATTTGAACATAAGTGAAAATTAATTAGTGTTATGGTAAAAATCAAATGTGACCCGTTATATTCAAATATGTAAGTAGTGTTAAAAGGAGTTTTTCGTTTTTCGTTTTTTTGCCAATAACTAATCTCTTAAAAGCAAGTACCGGTGATCCAACGAATAAAATATCATCTTTCTCCCATACAACTTTCACGGAAGAAAGAAGTAAAGAGTTCCAATTTTTCCCATTATTTTATTATTTGTTGGAGTTCAAATAAGCTTAGAAATCTCCACGTCCAAATTACCCAATCCTCTTATTTCCTAACATGGTAGAATTCCTCAATTATTGTAACATCATCGATTCTGAGCAGCAACATTGGGAATGATGCCGATCAATGAGACAACAATGTACTTTTTTCTTGCACACGCTACCAAGTATGAAGGCACCGACTAAGCCTCCACCCTGAATTATTATGTGCCTCACATTGGAAGCATTACCACTACACCATTCGCAATACCTCGCTCTATGAACCGTAATAATTGAAAAGATTTAACTATGTCAAGCAAATCCTAAATTAGCAAGTAAACTATCGGATTCGATTCCATAATAATAATAATAATAATGCCATTAACAACCTAACAACAGCAGTAATTAATAGTAATATAATGGTAATCAATAGTAATAAAATAATAATAAAAATAATAATTAATAACAACAATAATAATTAATAATAACAATGAATGAACAATAAATAATAAATAATTTAATAATAATAATAATAATAATAATAATAATAATAATAATAATAATAATAATAATAATAATAATAATAATAATAATAACAATAATAATAATAATAATAATAATAATAATATGGTAATAAATATGCAAAAAATATGATAATAAAAAAACAATAATGATTAATCTTGTCACTAGAAAAACATTAACAATAACAATGAAAACTAGTTAGTAATTGATGCCTAATAATTAATAATTAATACCTAGTAATAATAAATAATAACAATATTACTACTACTAGTAATAAGGAAATGCAAATATACAAGCTTGCTTGAAGATTTCATGATATCAAGATAGAAATCAATTTGTTCTAAGATTTTAATCGGAAATTATCAGTTCTTTAATTTTGAGAACGACTGATTAGTTGCTAAATTTTAATTCACATTTTAATGCATTGAAAATATAATCCATTTTAGATTTTTTTTCCTTTTTTTTAAAATATATTCACTGTAATGACCAGGAAATTCAGGAAATTTATAAGCATACCATCAAAAAAATGTCTACAAAATATGAATCCAGTAAGAAAAAACTAACCAGGATCAGTTGATGACATTAATGCGCCGAAAAAAAGAAGCTCCTTAAATGTGAACGAAGAAGAGAATAACCAGCAAAATGAATGCATTACTGTTCTAAAAAAAATTTGATAGAAAATATGAATAATTTGATAGTATTAATATGTTTAGAATGGCAATCATCCGCTCTGTCATTTTTTGGGAGGTTGCTGTTTCGACAGCAACAATATATATATATATATATATATATATATATATATATATATATATATATATATATCAACAATGACGGATTTAAATCACAAGTAAATAATAAATTCTTATTTTCAATCTAATTAGTCCGAAAGCATTACGAGAATATGAAAGATTTAAGCCTTTCAAAAGTTATTCGCATCTTTGAAAGACTCGAATCTTTCGTCTTTTGATTTTCAAAAATGATTTTGAAATTTAGCAAATTCCGAAAATCAAGTAATACAAGAATGTCAAGAAACGCACGCAATAACCACGGCTGATATGGTGGTGCCAGCGAAAGCGAATGTCAGGATACTGCCAATATTCCGGAAAAAATGCCGCTAAAAATATTGATCTTAAAATTTTTTAAAAACATAAATGGTTCTTTTCGTTATTTAGCGTTTCTTTGAACGTATGCAAAATAATAAATGATGACATAGTTTTTATTAAACAAAGACTTTTACCTGAGAAGTAGAAATTACTTTCATAAATTGTATAAAAAACTGTCATCACTTTAATTAAGTACAATGAATAATAATTTATTTTTCACCAATTATAAATAATTGCATACTTTTTTTAAACTATAGCCAGCATTGAAAATAATTGGTGGGAGAAGTAAGTTGAAAAATATCTCCGGAGAAAATACAGCCTGAAAGCACAGTTAACATCAACATTTCTTTTGTTAATCACTAACAATCAAATCAACAATTTAAAAAATATTATGGCAGACGGTAAATAAATCACAAAAATTCTAAGAAATATTTGATATACTTTTTGTTCGAGATGCTGTTCACTTTGTTTTTCTTTATCACCAAAAAAACCTTCAATCAATTCATAATGAAACTGCACTTTCTGCGCTTTTACTGGTTCAACCTAAAATATTAGAAATTACTTAACAGTCCTTTGAATGAGATAGAAAGAATGCTAAAAATAAATTCGTAAATTTTCATTATTAGCGTTCTTTTTATTTCATTTTTTCTTTTTTATCGATATGATACGTAAAATGAAGTCAAACATTCTTGGTAGCCTAAAATGAGATCCAAAATAATGACGCAACATTAGGAAAAGCATTTAGAAATAAATAACCAAACCTCAAGTCGTAAATAATCTGGTGGATCGCGCACGACAGATCTATTCTTCTGCATTACATCTATCGTCTGACTTTCAATCACTCCAATATTTGTATAACGTAATAAGACACCAATCAATAAACCTGAAGCCAGCTTCGTTATAGATTCCAAATCAAATAGGACAATCCAAAGCCTATTTCCAACTAAATCCATCGTTCAAATTCAAATAGCCAAAACGAATTAAATTAAGTGAAAAATAAACAGAAAATTTGACTTCATGAAACCTCGCAAATTTTTTTTTTTTCACTTTAAATGAAGAGGAATGATTTTATAAAGTTGTAACTAAGTTATAATTAAATAGAATTCAGGATATTTTCCATTTAAAAAACCAATTCGATTTTTCTTCTAATCAGATGAGTAACAGTACTTCATTTAAAGACATGATTCCGATGATTGTTTTGAATAAACAAAAACGAAAACAAAAGTAACCATAACACAGTGTAAGACCAGTTTCATGGATAAACCATAGGCGATGATGCTTGAAAAACCATGCCGTAAGAACAATAAGAACAAGTAAAGCAACGAAAATCAATAATATCAAAGTATCAATACGATGAATACTATATGCCCTCTGAAAAAAGAACGCAAATCTTTGGGAAATCTTAATTTTATGATTTTATCAAAATTTTCAAGAATTTGAATGAAAGTAATTTAGAAAACCAATCTTGAAAAACACCGGGAAAACAAATTTGATTTTAAGTTGAATTTTTTCCGATCCATACAAAAAAATTTTTTTGTTTTTCCAGTAGCTTTTTTCAAATCATATTTTTAAAGTTTTCTAATTAAAAATTAAAATACTTCATAATTACCTTCTCGGCGGCCTGTTCAATGTGCTCCGCCGAATCATGCCTTCCGCCAAATCCAGAAACACAGTGAAAGTACAACAACGAAAATAACAGCAACGCTTCACCTAAAATACAATCGGAACGTCTTCTTATGTACATGAGAAAACCATTAGCAATAATTCCAAGAAAAAAAAGGATGTGTCAATGCCCGTCTGGACAAAATATGAAATTTTGACAATTTTCAAATAAAATCAGTTTTATCAAAATTAAAATAATAATAAATCTTTATCGAAAATTTGGGTTTATTACACTAACATTCATTACAAATTACCAAGCACTTCGATAACAATTATAACAATTATGATACGTTTTTCTAAATCATCTATAAGATGAATATCAGTTTCTCGAAAGAAATTATTTTAATCTACTGTTAAAGATAACCTTCTGAATAAAACAATTTATGTGTTATAGTAGGAAAAATTGTTACGTTATGAATTTTTTTTTTTTTTTTTTTTTGTAAATCATCCCTTTCATTAACATAATTCGAACTACATTTCAGAGGAAAAAAAACTTTCGTAACTTCGAACCACATTTCCGTAATTAATAAAACATTGGGTAAAAGATCAAAAAACTTACATTTATACATTACTGGATTCTGTTTCTTTGTTTTACTGCGTTCCGTTTTCGAATAGCATCAATAAGCAATACTTGCCATGCACCCGAGAACAAAATAACGAATATTAAACATAGATCGATTCAATAATAACAATAATAATAAATTCTAACGATAAAATAACGAAAAAAGCAATAATTATCTATCGACTTAGGCAACCTCCATTGGATGAACCTTGTCTAATATTGATTTCAAAATGCAAGTACTTTTTCCAAAATAATATTGAAAAATCAAAAAATAACAAGCGAGAATATGAGAATACTTGATCGGAAACAGAAAGAGAGGAGACAGGAAAAGAACAATTCAACAATCCAAGACATAGACAGATTGCCTCAAGAAATTAATAAATGTTAAATAAATAAGCTTTCTTTATAAAGCAAATTCTATATAGAAAAAGAAAGCAGCAGATGGCTAGAGAAAGTATTAACACTCAGTAAACATCATTGGCGACAAGGACTGCGGTATAATTTGAATTATGCAAATATCATTGTTTATAAAGTTCGAATTATAAGTAGTAAGAAGATAGTGATGATTTAGATAGATAATATGAATGCTGAGTGAGAATATTAGCCAAGTGACAGGTGATCTTTAACAAATACTAACGGATGTTGTCATGAAACGTAATGTTTCATCGAAGATATTTGATTGGTACGAATAAGTTCAAAGTTCTCACTACAATATGTTAAATGAGGAGATGCTTTTTCCATTTAATTTCTTCTCCCCTTTGATAACGAATTCTCAAATTTCATAGTGTTTCATTTTTCATGATAGAATTCTCAAACGAGAATTCCAAATATTGCAACGACAACTCTCGTATCAGACTGAGCCGGTAATGCTCTACTTAATTTCAACGATAACAATAGAGCAGAAAATTGTCGGAAACCTCGCAGATTTCTAGTTTTCATTTCACACACCGAGAACACCAGCACATTCCAAATCATCACCACCAATTCATTGAGGAAGTTCTCTTCATCAGCATTACAGGATGTTGAAATGAATGGATTTAGTAGCCATCATCACTGCAATGGAAGTAAATCTATTCTGCTATTGTCTTCTTACACTTGAACTGAATTTTTCTTTGCAATTCACAGACACTGTTTGTTCACACATGAACCGCTGCTTCATTTTTCTTTTTAAAAATATATGTAAGGCAAAGGATAAACATTAATAGTACTTTCTTTCTACGAAAGATTCATAAATTTTTTTAAAAACATTATGAGCAAAAATCTATGGAAAATAATGATAGAAATAGAAATAAAAGAACAAAATTATAATCGTAAAAAAAAGTACAAAGAACCGCGTAAAACTCAAAAGTTTTTAGAAAAGAACAAACAAGAACAATGAAGTGAGTGGAATTGTAACCTTCTACCATAGGGACAATTTTAATAGTGGAGAGCTGTGGCAAGAGTGCCAATAATTTGTCGCTGTGGAATTGAAAAAAAACACGCTATGAACGGCTATTTTACCACATCCCACTAAAAGGATTCTCTCATTTAACCTAACTTCAATTTCATGAATATATAAATAATGTCTTTTCAAATAAATAAGGAAACAGCATTTCAATGATACCTTATCCAATCTAAAGAAAAAGAAATAGAATGTTAATAAGAATGACTGAAAGCAAATCATCTTGCTCTTGAAAAACAAAAAGCAATCAGTTAACATATGAGTACAGGCCAAAAATTCAAGAGCATTATATATTAACAACAAAATAACAAGAAATTTTAGCTATCTTCCGAAAAATCAGAGCAGCTGATTGATTAATCAGATATTGAGTTAAATTTGCATTGAGATTACAGAGCGGTTCGAATATTCATCTAATCATATTTTCTTGACCAAATGCACCAACCGCTTCTCCACTCTTTTTTCCCCCAGGTAGGAGAATGATTTACGGCGATAGTCATTCAATCCTTTATTTTAATCAATCGCTTAGCTTCTTAATCTACTACATATATAAAAGCATATGATAATTCGGAAAAGTGCAATAAATTTAAATCAAGCATAATCATTACGGAAATTTGTTAGATTTCTCAGTCAGTAACAATCTTCAGAAATATCTCGAAACAAATTGTAATGGAAAAAATATCTGTTGAAATCCACCAACAAATATTTCATCTACAAAAAAGCAAATAAAAATTCCGCCTACAAAATGATGACATCAACAACGCACGTTTTTGCAAATAAGATAATGAACCGCTGCTGGTACTAATGCAGAAGATTAAAACAATGTCAGAAAAGAAACAATAAAACTAAAATTTTTTAAATTGAAAAAAAAATTCAAACTATACATGCAATTGTACAATAAAATATGCTATTAATAACACTGCACGCTTGCTTCTTTCCGGAAAAAGGTTCGATATCGATTATTCCAAGATTGCAGAACGAGATGTTCTCTTACAACCCAAATGAAATTGATACCTACAAATTATTTTCATCCCAATTAAATCCTAATCGTATTAATTTGAATGACAATTAAATGACAGTCATCCCATCAAATACGTCACTAAACAATCAGACAACTACAAATGACTTCTTCAGGTAAAGTATCCTTGCTGAAATTTCTTTCGTAGATTTCTTACATTCCTATATTTATAAATATTATAGCCAAATTAATTCAAGGAGAAAAAGAAAACACTGATATGCTCAAATTACTCAAAAAAAAAAAAAAAAAAAAAAAAAAAAAAAAAAAAAAAAGCAACAAAGTCAGAAAAAACTGTTTCCTTTCTTCCTTTACCTATCATCGCAGCCTAAAAATGGACGAAATTTGGACGCAATACTAATACTAAAATCTTATCATATAAACAAGTAAATATTAAATCGGCAATTATATCGCTTAATATTACCACTAAAACTGACATGAAATACGAGAAATGTAAAAAAACACATTTTAAAATTCATTTCTAAAAATTGGCTTCAAAATTGAGCATTAAATCCATCTGGCTTGTGACATCGCCACCTGTACTCATCGCTTCCCGACGTCGCCTTTCCTGTAACACAGTTGCTTTTTTGCAAAAATCTCGTAATTTTTCGTTATTTCAGAAAAAAAATTTTGTTCTTGGTTAGCAAATTAATTTTTATTTCAGTATGCAAGGATAAAAATTGATGAATCTTTCATTTATTATAAAATAAAACATATGAAATCTAAAGTTTTGTCACCTATGAACTAAAAAATACCGCAAAACAGATATACAGTATGAGATGCTACTGATTACGAAATAAATTATATTTGCATACAATGTCGTATATATTCAGCGAAATACAAAACAAGTTTCTTCTGCACCCTTTATCACAAAAAAAATTTATTAAAAGAATCTTCACTCAAAAAGAGGATTTGTGTAAATAACTTCATATTTCACAACAAGTTCGCTGTAGCTTTTCTCACAGATTTAATAAATTTTAGTATTATGAGATTGGTAATATTTCCTGAGCTCAATTTATATTCTCAACATATTATTTCATCTACTGCTTTATAAGTTTACTAAAATGAATCGCAGATCTAACTTGTTCTTTTTGACGTAAGAGTTCATTTTGTCTTCTTTGCTCCAGCTCAGCAGTTTCGGCTGCAGCCTGATCTTTAGCACGCTCTTTCTCTTCCTGTTCTTTCAAACGACGCCTTCGTTCTTCCTCTACTCTCAATTGCTTACGCTTCAATTAAAACAGTGAAATCGTCATTAGAAGGTATCGTTTCACACCATATTTATAATGCCTATATCGTTATACAAATTTTTAGCATCAAGTAAGCACAAGATAAAATATCACTCTCCTCACAGAACTACATTCAACGTAATCATATGCAAATATGACATTGTAATATGCGTTCAATTGCAATATAACCTTTTCTTCCTTTTCTCTAGCATGCTTTCGAAACAATTCAAATTGCGTTGACGTTTGCATATTCAGACTACCACTTTGGCTCTTCTTTGCCAAAGTATCCCATCCAGCCAATTTCTTTATACCTGTTTTGTCCTCCATTTCTAAAAAAAGATTATTAATAAACGCTTACCTCTTCAATCAGCATAAATAGGGCTTGTCTAATCATCTCTGCCCTGTCATTAACGCCGCCAATGCATTTTGAAACAGTTTCAAATATGAGAAAAAAAAAAAAAAAGCCGTAACTCGTTCGATAATTCTACATACCAAAATTATGCCAGAATTCAAGTGCAAACAACCCTGATGATGCAAGATGGAGGGTCTTGCCGCTTTTCAGTTACAAACATTTTGATAGTAACCATTTATTCAAACTCACTAGTTTATCGTTATCTAAACAGTCAGGAGAATACTTCTACCTTCTACCATTTTGGCAAAACAAAACGAACCATTTTGTTTTGCTGGTAATAATTGATCAAGTATTGATCCTCCAGAAATTTGCGATTGTGCTTGCTGCGGCTGCGATACAACGGATGATGCATTATTCGAATTTACAGTAACAAGTTGATTTCCTGTTCCTGTTGAAGCACCACTATCACCATTCCCCCGCTCTTCTAAATAATTAATTAAATATCTTATGATAATGACGAAAATTAAATAGTGCCAGATACCATTTATGTAATCAAAATGAATAATGGACAATTTCTTCAAATTGTATCTTTAAGTGGACAGCTTTTTTGAATTTTTTTTTTTTTTTTGTGTATGAAATGGCGAGATTTATGAAAGCCAATATATGCAAATTGATTTTAAGTTTTATTTTCCATGTTGTCATCTTTTTTTCCTCTAAATTGTCATTTTTTCTTGCTGTTTGTTATATTCGTCGCTATAAGTAGAAAAGAAAAAAAAAATACTTCACAATATTTAAAAACTATGAAAAAGATAATAAAAGGACAAAAAAAGAAAAACGAACTACACCAATAATACTCGCTAAAAAATTTTATACAGAAAAATCAAAATATAGTATTAACCTAAAATCTGTATTAATTTGAAATACTTTGCAAGAATCTCCTAATTTTTCCTTATATCAAATATAAAATTAACATTTTTCAGCTTTCCACCATACGATTTCTTCAAGTCTAAATTTCTTAATTCAAAGAAATTGAAGTTACCTTTGACATTCCCAAACTGAAAATGATTTGTAGATTGCTGCAATACGGAACCCAACTGCTGTTGCTGACTGTTTGTAGATGGTGCAATTGGTATTGTTTCCTTCTTCAAACAACACTTTTTTAAGTTTCAAACCATGGATCCACTAGTTTAATGCATTGTCTAAGTCATACTTTAATATTTGAAAGAAAAAAAGAAAACACGGCCGAATCAACACACTTGTGTTACTTGTGTAAAAAAATTAACTGAAGAACCCAGACTCAGCTCCACATGCATTACCACGAATTTATTCCCTATTTTTTTTTTCCTGCTTTGCTGATACTAAACCTAGTTATGGGACAGAATTTCACCTTCTCCATTGATTGCTCATCACTTTGTGACTTTTCAGCACCAATACGCTGTCCCTGATGTTCCGCTTTTGCATTATCTGGGGTCTCTGAAATAGTAACCGAGAGCCTTATTTAATGCTCTTATAAAGAGCTCAGTAAGAAACTATACACTTCACACACTGTCTTCTGAGCCAAAATTACATTTTACTTCCACATACAAAACTCTCGCTTTTGTATGAATGGTGATTGACGCCTATCTTTTTTTTTGTCACGCTATTTTTATATTTTGTATGGTATCAGTATGAGTAAAAATGACTTATTTTATCGATGAAGAATGAATAATAAATATATGTGCTATGGAATCGAAATGGACAAAATAACAATAATATTCCATGCATAACAAAAAAGGAAAACAAAAAGTAGTCAGTAATTCATCACCAACAAGTAATTTATAAGATCGTTGTATTATGAAATGAGAATCGTATCAATCAATCAATTATTGGCATTTTTTAACAGATACAACGTTGAATTCAGGAAAACTGCAGCGAGAAAAGATGTACCATGATACGAGTTACTACGAAAAACATGAAAAAGATGCAGTAAGACCTGAAGAGAAATTGACATTTTATTGTATATCAACAACAGTACATTTATTCCGTCAAGATATTTTCAAACGGCAAAAACTTTTCGCCGGCATATATCATTCCAGAGATATTCTCAAATGACAGGAACACTGAATATTGCTATTTCTTGAGGATTACTTTTTAATGAGAAGATAAAGACGGGTTTAGAAAGATTACGAAAGAAAGGAAACTAGAGAAATTATGAATGAGTACGTCTCAACAAAAAAATTAAATCAGACAAAACAAAGGTAGTCAAAAAAATTTTTGCACATCACGAAAAAGTAGAGAAAATAACCACAAGAAAATGTGGAATAACAATCTCTAGAAGTATTTTCATTTCTCACCTTGTTTTCCAGTTTTTTTTTTTAAAGAAAGGTATACCAGATACAACAAATAAACCCTTTCCGGAAGTGCAATTCCACTTCAGGTTATCAACACAAACAGTGACTTTCTTTTTTTCCAAAGACCTCATCCGCTATGTACTAAACATGGAAAATCATCTTAATAAGTGATGTGCAAAAAAGGAAAAAAGGTTGGTCCATAAAAAATTTGAAAAAGATAGCTCATTGTTTATAGGAAATAATGAAGACGGCAAATGGTTCCGTTCTGGCAATCATTGAGATTTGTGAAAAAAAAAAAAAAGCGATTGAGAATTACAGAACTGCGATTTTTTGTCCTTAACGATTTCGCCTCATTTCAACTTTTAAAATGACTTTTAAAATTAAAAAAAAATTTTTCCCTATTGACAAGCGTCAACCACCGTTTTATAGCGAGAGTTTGCATGCAACTGTGTTGCCTGTTGTAGATATTGCACTTACGGGCACAACAGAGACAAATAATAGCATCACACATTCTTGATAAATAAGCTTTCGTTATTTAAATAAATGAAAAGAGCACCTTTTCTAATTCAGAAACAACGTTCCTTTAAATTATATTAAGAATTAACAATCAAGAATTGATAAGATTAAGAATAAAATTATTATCGCCTTATTTTGGCATTAATAATGTGCTAAAAAATAAAATTATATGCCTGAACTAAGCAGCTAAATTACAACAAAATGCTAATGAGGTAAGTAAAAGAAATGAGTTTCTAAAAACAAGATCAAATAGACAAGAGGAACAAACAAAAATGAGAAAAAACGTGAAAGAAGAATTTTAAAATTTCATGTCACCTTGTCAAATAACACTCTAACCTGATTCACTATCTGAGGAATCCGAAGATGACGAGTCTGATGATGAGTCATCTTCACTTGAAGAGGATTCTGAAGACGACGGTTCACCGCCTTTACCCGTGGTTGTCTGCTCTGTTCGTGCACCGTTTTGTGCTGGAATGAAAATTGAAACGGTCTTCGCAAAATGAAAAAAGAGAAAACCTTATAAACTGTTAAAAGACACAATTTCCAGCAAATTTCAACTGAAATAAAAGACGAACCTACAGTTACAGGAGTAGAAGTGATCACTCCACCCAAACCTTTGATTTTCTCTTCCAGCTCTCGTTTCTTAATCTCAACTTCTTTCTGTGACTTCGGTGCTGCAATAATGAAATCATTAATATCGAAATCCTCATAACTATTAAGACACAACAAAGTGATTTAGAAGGAATTAAACATACTGTACGGCTTTCTTGGTTTCTTTTTCAAACAAGCAGCAACAAATGCTTCTAATTCGCGCAGCGTAGTCGCTTTCAGAGTTTCGAAATCGATTTCAATTTCTTCCGGATTAAAACCCGGAAGCTGTTCTCTAGATTCAATAATACTGACAACCTAAAACGAAATAAAACTGAATCTAAAGAACATACAATTTAAAATACAGTTAATATCTACAGAATCATGAATACACGGATATCATGATGTCATTTCTATACAGATTAGCATAACAAAAATTTACCTCCAAAATGAAACAAACTTTCTTAAAAACTCCAAACTAAAATATAACGTTCACCATGACAGATATCAATTCAAAATATTTGACACTATAAAGTTACAAATTTATATCCCAAATTTACAGTTAGCTAAAAACTTACGCTGCTGAGCTTATCACCCGGCAATTTGTTGATGTCCAACGAAAGCTGTCTCTTTTCATCATAACTCATTGGCTCTGCAGTGCGTTCATCCTCCGAATCGAAGTCATAATCTTCACGTACCCTCTTTGATCCAGATTGCCGCGTTGGAGCATCTGCAATCGGTGCACCCGGCTGCGTCGTATCTGTCTTTGGCTTGTTCTTAGAGCCTGGTTGTCGACCACGTTTACGAGCTACTGATGCCTGTGCACTTTGTTCCGAAGATTTTTGAGGCGTTCCCTGAGGTGGAGCCGATATCGCTGGACGTACACCTGCGGTACTCACATGCACCGAATTTTGGACCTGTCTTTGATGAGCAGAAGCCTTGCTTAACGGTGAATTCATTTCATGCTTCGGTTCGCGCTCCTGAGATGATATCTCTGCGGTAACATTATTCGTACGCAGCCCTACAGGCAATCCTGCGGTTTGTTGCTGGAAAGTTCTGGCAGGACGTCCGGGTTTCTTACGTGACACAGAAATAGGACCACTGCTGGCTGAATATACGGCGGATGGCTTCATCATCGGACTTGGACTACTGGCAATAAAGGAAAACTGCGTTGAAACCAAAGATTGAAGTGTGCCTACAGTAGACGCCGAAAGAACTGGAACCGGCAGATGATTTGCTTGGGCTTCCCTTCGTTTCAACCTACAACAACATCAGAACTAATTTTACAGCAAAATCGTTAACTTTCGCAGTCTGTATTCCGACGAACCATTTTCCCACTCTCATTTCATTATTTCTCTAACACAGAATTTTCGAAACCAAAGAAAATAAAAATAAAACCTCAACGACAGGATTTCTTGCGAATGACGCTGAAGTTCGGATATTTTTTCCTGACATTTGGCAGTTTCAGTTTGCAGTGCGAGTAAAATGAGATCAATATGTTCATCACTGTCAATAACACCTGAAGAAACATCTAATGGCACAAGAGGAAGACCAGACACCACTGCATCATCTTTGACTATTGCGGAAGCAGGTGTGACCGCATGAGTTGATGGCGTGACATGAGTCATTGGCGAGGGGACCGTTGCTACCACCAACTGTGCTGTCATTGCTGTTGTTGTTCCCTCATCAACTATTGCTGGTTCTTCAGGCATTTGACGCCATTTGTCTTCGAAATATTTCTGAAAATGCTCTAATAACGGTAACTAACCAAAAAATCTCATTTCTGAAATTTGAAATTTCTAATCAAGTAACCTGAAGAGCTCGACCGTGTTGATGGATAGGATCTGATGTGGGATTGTATTTGTAACAGTTCTCGCAAACCAGAATAACATCAGCCCGAAGCTCTTCTGGTGTAGCATATTGCTTGGCATCTAACTTCCTCCTTAAAACTACAAATTTCGGTTAAGAAGTATTTTATTTGAAACAAATATAACAAAGCACTGATCTGCTGTACCTAGAACAATGATGAATAATGTGATGTGTAGAAACTCAATATTCAGACCTTCCTTAGCAATCGGTGATTTTGCATATTATCGCAATTTTCATAAGTTAAACTGAATAAAACCAACAGAACATTTTCAGACTACGCCCAATAACTATAACTTTTCAGATGAAAATAATTGAAAGTCCATTACCTAATCGTCCCAAGATCCATTGGATTCTTCACGATATCATAATAATCTTCCAATTTTAGACCTTCGACGTCCACCGGCTCGAGAAATGGCCAAGTAAACGACTTACACTTCTAAAAATCCGCTAATTTAGTAAAGTGTGCAAAAAATAATTAAGTAAAGGAAATCCGTTACATTCTAATCCTAATAATCGAGAAAAAAAATATCAAAAAAAAAAAATTTCCAATAACTAAAAATCTCGTTCATTATTATCAACCATTTTTTTAATCCTTTCTAATACAGTCCAAATGCTTAAAAACAATAATAAGCAATAAAAAAGCTCATTTCGCACTTTTGGAATAGATGCAGACAAAATTCGTTGAAAATGTGCCATTGTATACTCTACGAACGGTAATATCTCCAATGAAAATAATGCCTTGATCATTTTTTCTTTTTTTTTTTTTTGGAAACATGTACTTCAGTAGAATGAATTGATTTTTTTTGACATACAAAATCAATTCATTAAAAAACAGCTAACTGTTTTTTAATACCTTTGTAAATAATTCATTGACGAGGCGCTGACAAAATTTCATTTGTTCAGTCTGTTTTCCTTTAAAACGCGGTTTCAATTGATTGTAATCGATGAAGTAGTTTGGTTTTTTAGGTGGTCGTCCAGATTCCCGACGAGTTGCAATTTTCGCACTTACAATGTCATCACCAAATGATGTTGTTGTATCTGCTTTCCGCTTGACACCTTTCTGAACCTAAAATTGGTTAATGTACAAGTAACACCGAAATCGCCTTACCAAACAAAATTTATCAAATGAAATGGTAAGCACATCATTGAGACTCAAACAAAAATTCTAAGAAGCGGAGAGTGAGCAAAAATTTTTTCAAAGACAGTAAAAAATAACCTTCGATGGAAGAACAGGCTGAACAGGAGCTTGTGATGACGTTGGATGCACATCATCTACAGCCGCTGATGCAGAAGCATGAATAGCTCCATTTGCTGCAGCATCCAAAATCGATGAGCTGTCGGCAGCCCCACGTTGTACAGATACAGATGATTCACGGCTCCCTTGAATTGAAACGAATCACTTAGATGTAAAAAACACAATTTAAAATGGATTAATCGTAAAAATGTAAGAGAACAACTTACCTCCTTTAACAATTGCAACACGTCCGGTTGATTTCTTCGATTTGCCAGCAGCTCGCTTAGCTGTTGGACGCGGTATCTCTACTTCCTGAAATAAAAAATTCAAGGATATCAAGGATAGCACAAAGGACTTTATAACAGTATGAAGAAAAAAAAAAAGAGAAAAATATAAAAATAAAAAACATTCACAAACCTGTGGAATACTGCACGTATCGCACAGTGTGAAAGTTTCAAAAATACCTGAGAAGGAAGTAGTTTCATTTTTTCTCTGTACAAATTTTCCACATTCTTGCACATAAGTGATACATCGTCCTCATTTTGGTTGAATTTGTAGCAGTTGGAAAAAATGGACTCAAAATCCTGAAAACTAGCAAGAACAGATCTAATGAATAATTAAAAAGCCTTACTTCCGGGGGCATCGCTGCGAGTTTGGTGAGAATGTATTGTTCCAGGTTCTTCGCCATCATATAAACCCCATACTCAGGAGGGTTGTACGTGTAGCAATTGTTGAACATTGTCATAACGTCCTGAACAAAGAGAACCGCGCTTAGCTGCTAGCTATTTCAAGCTTTAAAGTGGCAATAGTTTTTTATAACAAATAATTTAAGCTGCAACAATTACCATCCACTCCCAAGCAAACACAACGAACTGTACGAAGTAGACCGTATGTATCCCTAAACATACATTATTTCTCTCATTCAGTAATTCGACATCCAAAAAAATCCCACGAATATTTGCATACTGAATATTGAAATAAAATTTAGAATTTCAAGAACTCACGAAAGGACCTACTAATACATAGCATGACAAAAACGAGAATTTAGCGCGTTAAGATTTGAAAACTTAGAGATAAGCAATTCTGCTTTCAAATCTCACTGTTAATCTTCTTTGATTTATATATTCGAGAAATTTTTGCAATACCAACTACTTGTAAAAATGAAGGTAATGCTGGTTACATTTCCCGAGTCTTAAAATTTTTCTTTAAGCCATCCTTTTTTTTTTAATGCCAATATTCGGTTTATCTTCTCCAAATAATTATGCTAATAACTTAAACAATGTTATCGAAACAATATTCCAAGAATAGAAAATAATATATAATGGAAGAAATAGACGATTTCCTTCCTCAACTTCATATATTCAGCAGTTCATCTAATATTTGCTAGTGAGAAAGAAATATTCCATATTTATAGCAAAATTTACAAATATGAAGATTGCCACAGAAAAGACTTATCCTGAATCCCGGAATTTGTAATAAATACAGTAAATGAAAGAAGAGGCCTAAATCTCCCAGTTTCTGTTTCTTTCTTTGCTATTATTCCATAGTGCAAGGAGCAGTAAGAGAACATTTCTGAGAAGCAAACTAAAAAGCATACCATATATATATATATATATATATATATATATATAAACGCCTCAATAATATAAGGGAAGAGTAATTAATTCATCGGCCATGTATTTCCCTTAATATCCAGAATGCCCGATATTTAAAGTAGAAAAAAAAAACCATGCATGTGAAGCAGTAAGTACAGCAGAATTAGTCGTGCAAGTACCAAGACTACAGAAACCAAAGTACCTTTGATATCACTATAAATGCATGCAAAACACAACCATTCTACAATTCCTTGTACATCTCACCATATGTGGTAATGATTCTGACCTTCTCCAATTCATATCAGTGACAACAAATGTATTCCAAAAAAAAAAAAATTTATATTGAAAAATCCTTCACATATTAAGTAGATATCACAGAAACTATATTGTAAAAGCTTTCAAATAACTTAGAAATAATGTAGATTGTAAACTTTTCAAATAACTTAGGTAATAATATGCTTTCAAATAATAATGTTAATTCCGGGAAACACGCTAAAAGGTACATTAAATAATTTTTAATCTTGAGATTAAAAATTATAGATTCCTCATTCTCTCAATTAATCAATATATTAACTACAAAATGAATCAGAAATGTTTGTTATTTAAGGCTAAGAATGTATAGATCGAAAAATGAACTTCGTAAGAACAGTTCTCTCTGTGCAAAAGTTCATACGTCCACTCGTAATTTCTTCCCTATTCATTCAAGATCCAATTTACAATATAATATAGTATGCAACCCCAATTTCCAACTCTCAAATATAGTGTCTAAAATGTCAATGCCATACAACAAATCAAAATTGGTAGAGTTCGTATTAAAAAAATATAACATTTCGTGCCTCAAAAACCGCATAAAAACAGAAAAGAGAAACGAGATTAAAAATGATTAATTGAATGTAAATGACAAAGTACCTCCACACTTCTACAATTGTAACGGTTAAAATAGTAATATCGAACAAAAATTAGTGCTTTGTATCCAGACAAGAGTTTGGAACTATATTTTCGCTTTTTCTCACACCACAAAACACGTAACATATAACACTCCATAATAGAAAAGAATTAAATTCTCTTAAATTCCTTTAAGCTCAATGTTTCACAACAAAAAAGCCCGATGCTTTTTATGGAGTAAAAAAATTACGTGAAGAAAAAAAAAAAAGACAAACACGAAAACACAGCTAGGCTTAAAAACACCGACAATTTAGGAGTGAACGGAAATGAAGCAGCCAAAAAGTGATTGATTCAAATGAAATTAATGCCACATAATTCTCGTTTTATTTTTTCGTTTTGAATCGATTTATGAAATATGCTCGCGTTGCGATGTTCTCTTTGCAAATGACTTTTAAACAGCGCTCATCAAATATAAAAAGGCGCTAATTTAAGAGAATTCGTAACAAAAAAAGTGATGCAAAAATATTTCCCGCTCGTAACCACTAAAGTTTTAAAATACTATGAGGGAAATAAACGAAATTTATCAACCATTAATACATTCGCTAGAAAAGTAGATTAGGATCGCAAGAAGGATAAGGAATTACTCTTGACATTTGAAGTAATTTTTTTCTTTTCATGATGGATCAGAATATAAAAAGTTCCTTTACAGAATAAAAATTACACAGCGGGAAATATTTCCTTATTTAAATGGATGAGAAGGGAAATAAACAGTTGTGTGCACACAATTCAACCTATGCCAATTTTTTAACCAATTTTCTGATCATTCATTCACCTTCCGTTTTTCTCATGATACATGAAATGGAAAGAAAATAAGAGTATGAAGAAAGTATTTCAGACCGAATATTCCTTCGCAAGCACTGTTTCCAGCTCAAAAAATAAGAGCCTACTTACTTGCATGCAATCTTTTGCCGAGTAGTAGTAACAATTGCGCAAGCGTTTTTCGATGGTATTCATGTCCATTGGACGCTTGATCACCTTGTGATAATCCTTCAAAAATTTAAACAATTACCACTAACTCTCGACATATCTTGGTAAGATTTAGGTCCTGATCCTCCCAATTTATCAAGTAAACTCAGAAACCGATATTTATTAGATTTACAAAAAATTTACTATCACAAAAAAAAAAAAAAAGAAAGACATACCGGTAGACCCAAACGTACAGCATCTACAGGTTTCATAAATGGCCAAGCGTGC
Organism: Onchocerca flexuosa; assembly: GCA_002249935.1. Classification (NCBI taxonomy): domain Eukaryota; kingdom Metazoa; phylum Nematoda; class Chromadorea; order Rhabditida; family Onchocercidae; genus Onchocerca; species Onchocerca flexuosa. The sequence goes on along the minus strand of KZ270017.1, from coordinate 123,188 downwards.
TTATGACGCATTGCTGGTTTTAGAACTTCCTTTAACATGAATTCCAACTGATTTGTGTGCCGTGTAGGCTTACCTGGCGGTGGAATCACACGCGGCTGTACCACTCCGTTAATTGCTTCCTAAAAAAATTTGAATTCTTGAGTGAATAAAGGAAACCAATGTGACTCGAATGAGATTTACGCAACAAACCAGAACCTATACTTACCTTTTAAAAAAAAATACAAAACGAAACAAATCAAACAAAAAATGAACCTGCCGCGGAGATTCCCAGCCATTTGTTGACGGCGCAGCTGAACCAACATCAGCAGCACTATCGTCATTATCTCCATCATCAACATGCTGTTCTGATGAGGCTTCTTCTCCATTTTGTGTTTCCTCAAACTTGATGTTTTCTGCATCCATCACCGGTACCTTCTCATCCGATGCAGATGGATTTTCTGATGCTCCCAAACTGCTGCCGCTAGTTGTTACTGGCTCATTACTGCTGCTATTCGCATTTGAGGTTGAAGCCGCAGAAACAGACATCTGTAAATTCCTCAAACGATAATTCAACGCATATAATGAAATTCTAAAGAAATCGGTCTAAAAAAACAACAGTAGGGAAAGAAATATACTGAAATAATCCGTGATTTGAAATCCATCCCTCCTACATTTCATACCTTCACATCTAGCCTCATTTTTAACGTTAATCCAAATCCATGAGATTTTTGATATTTTACATAATTTGCGCTGCAACTATAAGGAGCACATTGCATACTCTACAATCACATAGCGCACTTACTGTTACACTACGGAAGACTTAGTCGCGTTGATTTATGCCGAAATTGCATCAAACAACATTCGATTGACGCAAATGTATCATATAAAATCATACTACAAGCCTGCTTTTCAGTAGCACACAACATGCTTCACATTACAGAGAATATGATCACAGGATATGATAGGATATTTTCCCGGTAATTCCAAGTACAAAATGCCTCAAAAACTATTTAACACTTTTGTGATGAATCATACGGGAAAAATTAAGAGGAGATAAAAGGATTCGAGCACGGCGTTCCAAAAAGCTACTAATCTAACTCAAAATACGCATGTCACGTAAAACGTGCGACAAATCTTTCATTTGCATAATCTTTCTCAGCACAGCTATACTATATCGATTGATATGGGATGCTATCGACACGTCAGCACGTCAAGCGTGCGCACGCACGCAGCTCTTTGGCTTTCGCGACGCACTTGCTGCAGCCCACACAGAGACAGGCCAAAAGATGCATGAGTAGACTAGCAAGCAGCTGAATAAAACAACAAATGAGGAAGAGAGACGCAGAGTACGAGTCGATCGTTATTACAATGACAGTCGGACAATATACACGCGCCGCAAACTACGGTAGATGGTGCGTCTAGCAACAATGCATAGCAACCGGTCGATCGATATCTAGCGATTTCGGGGACCGTCTCATAAAAATAATGTGTTCGCTAACAAAATGAATGAAAAAAAAAAGATAGCTTCGTTTGTAGTTAAATTAGACGAATTTCGATCTAATTTCACTAAATTATGCATGAAAATACATGAAAAATAAACTCTTATCGGGATGTGATGATTAGTGTTGCAAGACCGATCGCCTCGAGCACATAAATCACAGAGAAATCAGTGGTCAAGTAAGAATGTGACGTGACGTATAATTGACGTAAATCAGTGACATAAATTAGATCAAAGCATGCAGAATTTGCGACAAAACTCACGGAAAAATGCGCTAAAAGACGGTGAAAGTATGCGCATAAATGCGCGACCAACAAGAGAGCAGCCGACCCGATCAGCGACCCAACTGACAATGACTAACCCAACCGCCCAGCTCACCAGCCTCGTACTACTCTAATCTGATTGGTTGTTGCCATAGCAACCGAGCGATATTCAGTTTTGCTATAAGCAGTGCCAAGATGATGCGCTGCGCGTTTTTGAATCATGGGAATTGACCTTTCACCCTGATGAAGCGAGGAAAGAAATACGATTGTTGATATTTGCAGAGAATTCGTAAACATTAACATTCCAGCTTACGATAATGCTTTTTACTTTATAGCTTGAAGATGAGGAGGAATTTCCATTCAAATTAGGCTAAATTACGATAATATTTTGATTTAGTCTCAGCAGCCTACATCTCTTTATTATTTCTCATCTCTGCATAAATTTAATGTTCTCCTCGAAGGCTTCGAGGAGAACATTAAATTAAGGGACAGGAAAGTTCGAAATATGATTCAATCATAAACGAATGTTTATTTGAATTACGTATGGAAATTTTTTTAAGGCACTGGAATAGAGTGGGCATAAAGTTTCCGATGGTACAATCCTTCTTTCTTTTTTTTTTTGCTATTATTTTCCATAACCAATTATCCTTCGTAAATGTGATCATACTATTACACGGATTGATTTTTCACATTTCCACAATCAAAGGGAATGGGAAAACGACTGATTTTCATGGCGGCCTATCATAGTAATATACAAAATACACAGGCCGCAATTTATAACGGCGCTATTTCCAAGTTGGATGAGTGTGTGAGGGTGGAGGCGATAATTTTTTGTTTAACTTTCTTGATTCCTTCCTCAATGCTCTTCGTGCTCTAAATTTATTAACACTTCATTAATTGGGTTTGACGTCCATGCAAACTACTGAGTCTGACTTCGAAATTTGGTTTCGAAAAAAAGTTGAATCTGATTTCGAAATTTCTGAGCTGTTTCCTACTTTTTTTTGGAATAATAACATTGTTTCTGGAAGGATGGCTACGGTGGATAACGTGCTGGTGCGCGATGTGCTGAAGATGGAACGAATCGGGGCACATTCACATATTCGTGGCCTCGGATTATCTGCAAATTTGGAACCGGAACGAGTCTCTGAGGGTATGGTCGGTCAAATTGAAGCACGAAGAGCAGCTGGAATCATCGTAAAAATGATTCAGGTATTTTATATTGTTTATCTCACGCAACTTTTTGTATCTTAGTTGTGTTGTGTAAGCATCATCATATAAGGTTGAATAAGAATGTCACATTTATCTGTTAGGAAGACTCATTTCTCTTTTCTAGAATAGTTGGCAAATATATATGTCTTCAGTCTGCGGTTCAGTAATGTTCATAGTGGTCATATCTGTAATTGTATTGTTTGGCATTTTTGATTTGTGGAAATTTAACAAGACAGTTGTTTCGTAATAATTTACCTCAAATATGAAAACTAAACTGATTGTTCTTTAGGATGGTAAAATCTCAGGTCGAGCGGTGTTACTGACGGGTGAACCAGGTACCGGAAAAACGGCTATCGCAATGGGCTTATCGCAAGCTCTCGGTGAAGATACGCCATTTGTATCAATTACCGCTTCTGAGGTTTTCTCAATGGAAATGAGCAAAACTGAGGCATTAATGCAAGCTTTTCGAAAGGCTATAGGTGTCCGAATCAAAGAAGAAACTGAAGTACATATTTTATTGTCAAGACATAAATAAGTGATTTGTTTCTCTATTTTTGTGTTTTGCATACTTTGCGCAAGGTTTACATTACGTATGCATATTGCGGTTCTTGAACCTTTATTAAGTACTGTTAACAATGTGGAAATAGTTTCATTTTTCATAATATTTTATCTTTAATAGCTCAAACTTTATTTTAGGTATTAGAAGGTGAAGTTGTAAGCATTGAAATCGATCGACCAGCAACTGGTGGTGGTGCAAAAGTGGGAAGGCTTACAATGAAAACAACCGATATGGAAACAATTTATGATCTTGGCAATAAGATGATTGAAGCATGTATAAAGCAGAGAATCGCGGCTGGTGATGTAGTGCAAATTGATAAGGCATCAGGTTTTGCTGAAATTCCACTTATGTTAGGGAAAGAGTTATATGGAGAGAATCACGCGGCTGTATTAAAAAAGTTGAGGGTGTGCATATTGGATGGGATGATCTTGACCAGATCTGGTAGTCTGATAGTTTGTAATTTGAATTGTAGACTGGTTGGAGATTGCTTCTTCTTGCTATTGACTGGGCTAGGTTAGTAATAGGTTTTTTTGAGTTTAAACAATATTATAGACAATATCGCACATATAAAATGATAAGGATTAAATGAACAATACACGGTAAATAATCAAAAAATACGAACAGTCGCTTAAATACCAACTATACCTTTGTTATCCTTTGTAACTGTCGTTTCTTCGCTGCATCGCTGCGGATGTTTCTGTTGAGTTGTCCCTCGTGTCGATCTGAACTATGCCTCTGCCGCAAGATCCTAACCTCTTAAATCTTTTCGGGCTCTTCTCCATTATCTGATCTCCAGCATGTCGCCTCATAATTGTTCAGTCTCCATTGTTTATCTGTGAATCGAACGTTTTGGCGGTAAACATGTTTATCGTCCCTTTGAAACCATGTAGTGCCACTTGACCTTTATTACTACTTTACAGTAATTATCATGGTGCTGATCGTTAATTGACTTTGACTGACCGTATTATGATTGCAGCCTTTGACTTGGTCAACATCTTCCCGCTATTTGACCATTAGACATTTCGACTTTTGCTGGCAAGGAAAAATCAATCTTAAAAATGAAAATTTGGAATAATTCTTATTTTAAATTTGTTTTCATTTCATTGATAACTTTTCAAAATACTAAGAAGATATTCTGATGATTTCTTTTGATATTTTAACTGTATACAACAAAGTTAATTTTTGCGTTTTGAAGATTTATGAAAATGCAAATAGTATAAAATATATTGTAGGTCGTATAACAAAGATTGGTAGATCATTTTCACGTACTTACGACTATGATGCAGTTGGTCCACAAACGAAATCTGTACGGTGCCCTGAAGGTGAAATCCAAAAACGTAAAGAAACTATTCATACAGTATGTTCATGACCTTTTCATATCGGATTTGATTCTGCAAGTTATATCTGTTAATAGTTCCTTTATAGTTATCCTTGTAGTCTCACTGTAATTGCAGTTCAGTTTAAATTTCATTTATTAAAATATTGATATTTTTTGTACGATGAAATCCAGAATGCTGTATATCTGGTGAAATTTCTGGTCCTAGTTTGCGAAGTATTTTTCATTTTCAAGAGTAAAGTTATTTTAATTTGTGGAAAAAAGATTAATTAGTTCTTTTTCAGATTGCTTTACATGAAATTGACGTGATAAATTCGCGAACGCAAGGCTTTTTAGCCTTGTTTTCAGGAGATACCGGAGAAATAAAAAATGAAGTGAGGGAACAAATAAACAAAAAGGTTAAAAAAATTGAATTTTGAATTAAATTAATTGTTGGTAATATAAGAATTCATTCTCTTTTAAATCATCAGCTTAGCTACAGATTTCTTTTTTTTTAGATTAACTTTAGATTTGCAATATTGAGAAATCTTGGATTCTGATATATTTTCTGGACTTATTTTTCCAACTAGCTCTTTGAGGATTGTTCTTTGTGCTACCATGTAACAGTAAAATAACCTTTAAATAGTTACTTAACTATACATGTGACCTATAAACTTAAGATCGTTCATATTTAGGTGGTAGAATGGCGTGAAGAAAATAAAGCAGATGTTGTTCCAGGTGTACTCTTTATTGATGAAGTACACATGTTAGATTTGGAATGCTTTTCGTTCCTGAACAGAGCCATTGAATCAGATCTTTCTCCTATTCTTGTAATAGCCACCAATAAGGGACATGAATACATCCGTGGAACACAGATCAAAAGTCCGCATGGAATTCCAATTGATCTTTTAGATCGGTAGTTTGCAACACATTTTACGCGTCTTTCAATAATTTCCTCCAGCTCATTTAGTTAAATTATAAAATAGTAGTAAAATGAGAAATACGTATTAAAATTTTCACTTACTTTTAGATCACTAATAATCCGAACAAAACCATATTCGAGTAAAGATATTGAAGATATTTTACGAATCCGTGCTCAAGAAGAATCTGTAGAAATGGAAGCAGATGCATTTGGCATATTGACTTTGCTGGCTGGTAAAACATCGCTACGATATGCTATGCAATTGATTTCAACCGGAAATATTTTGCGTGAACGAAGACGTGGTGAAAAGGTATCCTCAATTATTTATACAATCTCTTTAAATTTTAGAACTAAATTTGCATAGTTTAACAAAAGTAAAATCGGTAGCTAAGGATTTGATACATGTAATAGATCGGTTTACGTTGACATTAATGTAACTATTAGGATATGCAGAGATGACCAAACAATCTGATTTTTGAATTTACGGAAAATACTTTCAGGTGTCACCCGTAGATCTCAAAAGAGCTTACTCTTTATTTATGGATCATAAGAGAAGCGAGAAGTTCTTGAACGATTATCAGAAACATTTTATCAATGACTGAATTTTTCCCTATCTGTTGAAAATCGCGTCATCCATGTTTCGTATTTTGATGATATGAATAGGTGATCGTTTTTTATATTTTTCAAGGTGGTTGTGCAAGCTCATGAACTTATGTAACACCACCCAGGATAATTATTTCAGGTATGAAAGTATCTCTTTGGTTCCCCGCTGTTATTTTGTTTTCTTATGTCTTAAGTTTGTTAATAATTGATTTCTCTTTTCATTAAATTTCATCGATGCAAACAATGTAAAAACGTCACGATTCACATTAACAGTTACATGATTCGATGGAATGTGCCATCCGTATTTAAACTGAAATTTCCACTCTATAGTGAACTCGGTAAGAGAAAGTCGATATACCACTAGTACTCCTGCCCTCTCAACATTCGATGGTTCAAATATGTAGGAGATTTGCAGTCGCTTCAGTTTAAATAGATTCTTCCATTGCTCACAGATAAATTAACTTGTTTTAATAGGCACTCTCAAATAGAAAGAGAAATATTATATTTTGAAATCGGAGATCTGTGATGTTACTGAAATTCGAACTCTAGTCCGGTATGTTTGGTTCAATTTAATGAAAACGATCCAGTTAAACTACTCTCTTATCTCTAGTCGCGCTCACTCGTGCCACGTGGAATAAGAAGGAATTTGCTCAGTCGAAGTTACTGTCATAATGTTATATTCCGTTAATATGTTTCTTTTTTTCTCAATACATACAATCCTTTTTTATCTGGACAACATATACAATCGAACAAACTGGAAAAAAATGCATGCCGTGTTTAAGACCAATAACAAATAAATGACTAATCACTGGGAATTTTCTCCTGCATAACAAAATTTTAAACATATATTCAAAGAATAACATTTAATGAATTTGAATAGCTTATCAAAAAATTCAGGGTATCTTTCTGATCCTGTAAAAATTTAAAAGTTGTTATAAAATAACTGCAAATTATTTAAAAGGAGATCAATCTTAATCTTTCTCTTGCTTTCACAACTGCAAATGAAGATGTAAGGTAGTAAGGACAAACAGAAAGAGGAAAACAAGAAAGATCCTTAGTTTCTGCTCATAATTATTCGAAGTGTCTTTTCATACTTTCAGGAATATACATTAAAAATTGTGATTATTAATTCCTCATACAATTTAAATATCTCTAAACACGGCAAATTTAGTACATAAGACAAAAGACGCGATGAAGAAGTACCCGCCTGAGTGAGCAAGCAAAGATATCCGTTACAACAGTGTACATATAAATTCGAAATAAGTGAACTAATGAGATCGATAAAACAAACATTAATGAACAAGAAAAGTCACACTAAGGTTGATAACGTTCATGAAATGATTCCTTTTCAATTTTCATTTCAAATAATTTAAAAATTAATCTTTAATATGTAACATGCTAGAATCTAATCTTGCTAGAATCCGTAACTAAAAGAAATAATTTTTCTGCATACTACTTAAGGTCTCTTTCAAGTTTTCTCCGTACTACTTAAGATCTCTTTTTCAGGTAAACTAAATGAATATGAATGTATGTAATGTATCTTGATGATAAGCTACAAATCTTCACTAATGGAAGCATCTGGCAGCATCTGATTTAACTGTTTCGTTATGAGATCTATCAGTGCTTTTCTCCGAAATCGTCTTGCTTCACGTAATGCATAACGTAAGCATATCCTACGATCCACAATACAAAGATCTTTTATTTCCCTATTCTGCATCGACATCACTTTTTCAGCTGAAATGTAATTTAAAAATTAAATCAATTTGCGACTCAAACGAAGGAGATTTTTTAAACAATATATATGCTTAACCATAGCATATTCCAGATAAAAACTTTTTTTCTAGCTAACAGAAAAAAATCAAATCGAAAATCTCGTCCACTCATATCTTATTTGTAGAGACTTATTAATTGAATTTCAAAATTATGCCAATGAAACATACCATCTATTAGCTTCCTTACAAATTTGCCCAAAAGTAATTTCTTTTCCTTCAATGCCGATTCTTCCAAGCGTGATGCACCTTCTAAACGTGACTTTTTCTCCACTGGAGAAAATTGAGATCTCACTGGAGAAATCCTTTTCAATGACTTTTCATGCACATCACCATTCAATCTATGTTCAACATTACCATTCAAACCTGACGTAGATGGTCCGCAACCGGAATCAATAACCGCTTCTAAAAGAATTACAGCACTGCTTAGATAAACCATGTTTAAATGCATCTTTATTGTTGGTCATAAATTTATGGCTCTATCAAATAATTCCTTTGTTTCTTTTTAATTTAATTTAATCCTTCAATTTAGATCAAATTGCTAACTTAGCTACTATTTGGCACAGCATTAACTCAGAAAAGTTCCATGTGATTCAATGATTAAAAACAAAAAAAAAAATAGGAAGAAACAACCACACTAGCAATCTAAGAAAACTATTTGTATATCATGCCTTTGGAAACAGATGATAAAAATGACACAGCAAACTCACGAGTATCTTCGGAAGAGAGATCGGAACAGAGAGAAGCTAATTTGAGATCGGATAAAGAAGAAACAGTCGATGAACATGAGGATGTACTACGCCGGCGCCGTCGCCTATAACTAGAAAAAATAATGTCACATTTCTACATTATTTTTTAGAAAAAGTTAAAGCACTCAGAATTTTTCAATATGCAGAATAATTTTAAAAATTGCATAATATCCTTGTTGAAAATTAAAATATATAGAAAATTTAAATATAACAAAGCACTTGCCGCCATCGGGACAAGGAATCGGGTGCCAGAGGTCCAGCCTTTCGTCGTGGTGGACGACTGTTATCTGTGCTTGAAGCACTTGAACCTGTCGAAGACAATCGCTTTTTTGAAGTTTCTGCTTTCGGAGAAGTTCCCAGCAAGTTTCCTTCGCCTACTTCATCTACTGTCATAGTTTTCTGCAAAATATAGCATTAATTGCATAATTTACTTTGACAATAATTTAATTGCAAATACATATATAAATTCAGTTTTGAAATGGACAAAATTTGTTCAAATTTCATATAGCTTTTTTTCAAAAAATACTTGAAGATTACGCACTTTATCGATTTTGAATGGATTTCCGAACGCATGTACACGGATTGCTTGTGGTTCAACTTCTCTAAGTGGACCACGTCCTACAGCCTCAAGGCTCTTAATATATTCCTGATAATTTCCCATTTGGCTAATGGGAAGATTGTGCAAATCCTCTGAAAACAGAAATAAATGCAACATAGAAAGCTTCAACTTAAAGAATGGAAAATACTGGAAAATAATAAAACAAACCGGCATGTTGCAATTTGATACTAGTACCCGGTCGACCACCTTCAAATACCGGTATCTGCCTTATGTTGAGCTGTTGCATTAAATTGATTCGCATTTTCCGTACTTGCTCGAAGAGTTTGCTTCGTCTGATTTCAAATGGATTTCGAAATTGTAACGACGGAGCAATTAATATTTTAGGAATGTCAACTTGTATCTGCAATTGGCTGCATGTTTAATTTGTATTCAAACTCCACGGTAATGACATAATTATTTTAGTGTTGTACCTGTGATGTCAATTGGAAAAAAAAGAACTGAAACACATAAAACACATAAACTCTACTTTAGCATCTGCAGGTATATTTATAAATAATGTATAAAAAATAAAAAGAGAAGAATTCAGTCATATTAAAAACTATGCTTCATAACAAAAATAGTCCAATTAGAAAAAAAAAACCTGGAACCCATGGAAATTGTCCATATCACTACATCCAGAAATTCTTTTCATACTCCGATTATCCCGCAGACGCGCACGTTTCTGAACATTAATCTAAAATGATTCATAACATAAATGATTACAATCAATTGTTTTGATAGATGAACTGGCTTTCTACAATATTCATTATGCAAAAAAAACAAACCAATGATACAAGTGGAACCGAAATTTGTAACGATGCTGCCACGGTACTACACAGTGATTCAAATTCTTCACGAGCCATATGTTTCACTTTCGCAATATACGACAATATGTTATATGAATATTGCTGCATTTGATCAGGTTCCAACATTGGATGTGAGATATTTAATCGAGCAAAAGCCTTTTTCAGTGGCTAAAATGAAGCTCCAGTTTTACAGTTACGGAAGAATAATAAATATGGAAATGTCCTTCAAGCTCATATCGGATCATAAAAGCATTTGGAAACGTAAAAAATATGAAAGTTTTTTTAATCAAAATAAATTATGTACTGCTTCGTCCTTCCAAAGTCAACCGAATAACTACCTACGGTGATGCTACATATAATTAATACAAGCCTGAATGATATGAAACACGAGTTGAACCGTACCCATATCTTCCTGACTACTGAAATATGTGAAAGACTGCTGGTAATAAAACAATATCAAACAAATAATAAATAGAATTCTAATTATAAAATTAAGATATACCTGCACATAATAACTTGGCACTGTGGCTAAATATTTTTCCAGACGCAGTCTCCAGGAATGGCTATTTCGAGCTTTTGGGTCCATCTTCATTTCCTCAATTAGAGGAAGCAAAAGCGGATAATTATAAGGCATTATAAATAAATTTACAGATGATAAATTGGTGGCCGCTTTGAGGTACCCAAAAGGAGCCGGCGAACTCCCGAGTACGCTTGAATTATGAACAAAAACCTGAAATTTTCACTATTTCTAATAAAAAATTTGAAAGAATTCAATTTCATTTTTTGCTACTGGTTATATGAGTAAGACAAGATATAACACGGACATTCTAATAGAGACTTAATTTGATAACATTAAATGATCCAATTTGATTTATTTACTATATCTAATATCAGTTTGAATGCCTCGTCTTGAACTGACTAAGATGAGCCTACATTCTGAATTCATTTGATACTTATGAAAATATGTTCCTTTACTGATGAAATTGAATGTTCCAGTCTAGAAAAATTTATGATTTAAAAAAAAAAAAATCATCTTAAAAAAAAAAAATAAAAGTTATACCTGCCAACAAACTCCGGGTTGTTTGCGCTCTAATATAAACCTCGTTAAAGGCGAAGGTTCAAGTTCATATTTATCAAATGGAAAATCCTGACAAACAAGAGGTTCACAAGATTCACAACGAAATGAGATCACTGGATGAGCTTTTCGTGGCGGCAAACTTATCCTGCAACACAATACATTGCCAAAAAAAGTTTTTCTCAAAAAATTAAAACTGAAATTCAACTAGTAGTTTCTTGAAAAATGAATAAGGAACATTTTAAAATTTTTTCACCAAAATGACAATATTTGAGCAGTGTGTTTTATATCTATAAACTGAAAAAAAAAAAAAAAGTTACATGCTGCGATCGGGCCAAAATGCTTCTGGAATGGGCCAATGACCAGGATATGATCGAGATGCACGCGAGTAAACAGTACAAGTAACATTATGCCAGTTTTCTAAATTAAATGATTTACCACTAATATATGCTAATTCACCATTTTTTTTCGAACTTCCGTTTTCAACAATACCGTTTGTTCGATCTGAAAAAAAAATCACCAGTTAACTTCTAAATGAATTTATAAGGCAAATATTTTTTTTCGGATTCAAACGTTAAAATTAAAATTTAAAAAATGGATCTTGAAAAATACCAGAATTTAACATAGGATCTGGACCGTATTTTTCAAAACGTAAAACGATTCCCTGTTGTTGCAGTTTCTGAACGACCGACTCAACACACATAGCTAACATCTTATGCGACGATATGCAATATGACCGTCCTGAAATTATTCTAATGTTGCAGTTATTTAGAGAAATTCCATTATAAACTATAAGTTAATGGAAATAATTCACATAAAAATGAAGAATAAAACAAAATATAAAACCAGAATTTGAGCAAGAACTGCAAATTAACCATTTAAGAAAAATGAAAAATGATAAAAATGTCTTTTACTAGAAAATGAGGAAGAAATAACTTTCTGAAAAACAATGATCATTTACCTCCAGTTGCAACACACATCGCATCAATGGGACTGTTATCGGAAGGTATATTCATTCCAGGAGAAACTTTTCCTATGGGAGTATTACCACCAAGACGCAAAACTATTGAATAGAGACGCTGGTCCCATCTAAACGGCTCTTCAATTAGTTCGTTACCAATTGCTGTAGGTTTAGCGACTTTAATCTGGAACAGAAAGGTCATACATCACTATTATACATAATTCATCTCATGATAAAGTTTTGAATATTTCTAAGTCATATTCATAAAACCAATCATTTGCTATAGGCAATAAGAAACTTTTTCAATATCAGCAGATTGAAGATCATACCAAAACTACATTTTTCATTAAATAATAATCAATCAATTGCTGTATTTAATACATATGACTCCTCTAAAAAATTGGTTACTTTTGTCATCTTGCCTCTATTATCAGTCGTTTTATCATCTCATTTTAATTTTGTAGCGCAAACTTTAAAAAAATAAGAGTAAGCAAAACTTTACCTCATTAACAGTTCCAAATTGAGGACACGTCAAACAATTACCATCAGTTATACTAATTATAACAACCGGTTCGATATAGAATGGATAACGACCAGCACCAAAATTGTCAATGCCAGTTTGTAGTCGATTCACATTCACAAATCTTAAACAAAGATTAAAAATTAACAAAAAAAAAAATACAGTGATATGTTCCGGTTACTTGTTTCGACAACGCATTTAACTTCATCCTTGAAGCTGCATCAAGTTAATACTGTTCTAATAATAATCAGTCGAAAAATTGGATGTATTTTATAAAAATTGGATCATTCTAATATATTATCCACTAGTCTTCTATGTAACTGCAAAACGGTAGCCCTCAAATGATGGAAATTCAAACAGATAATATCACTGATAATTATTAGAAATGCATAATCTCGATAAATACCTTAATGCAGATCCTAAAGCAGTACCAAAAGACGTTAGACCATGCGGTTTCAGCATTTTCAGTTGTTCTTGGAAGATACTTTGGCTTTCTCGCCATCCTGCCTGAAACAAGAATTAATAAAAACCCAAATGAAATAATCGAAGATATCCGCACAAACTAATTCAAAGAATCAGAATTGTTTGATCATTTCAACTAAAAAATTTAACCACAATTTTTTATAGAACACTTTGCAGCATGCGAGTGTACAGAGAATATATTTACCATAATAGTACATGAAAGCTTTCCACATTAAATATCATACTAATTTGAATAACTTTTGCATGATTATTAATGAAGACACAAAATTTAAAAAAACGTCGACCATAAACATGTCGAATCTTGGACTGCCATTCCCTCATAATGCATATTTCATTTATTTCAAGATTTTAAATCACTGATTTCTGATTCCTTCTACTCTTCTCATCTTTGCAAATCAATTTTTTGTCATATATTTATTGCAGCTTTGGTTTACAGTGATTCAGTTCGACTGCAATGGAACAATCTGCTATTTCTAAAGTCCTTCCACATGATCCATATGCCTTTTCGGTTTGTTTGATTATAATTAAAGATATTCTCCAACCCAACGGAACCATTTATAATAAAAATTGAGGACAGTCAAGTATTTATTTTAAAATTCGAAATTCCCCAACTTTTCGTTTCACTGAAAAAATTTGAATGAAGCGATAGTCTTTCTAAAAGAAGTCATAAAAATCTCAATGTCGACGTGTTATCCCCTCTTTAATCCATCCCCTCTTATTTTTATATGGTTTCAATGCATCCATACTAACTTTTATAAATTTTTTAAAAGTTTGGAAGTCATTTGTTCAGCAAAATAAAGAACACGCTTGTTAAATTTTAGCAGTGCATTCATTGCAATCTTTCTTCTTGCTGACAAAAGATATGCGCTTATTTGTGAAGCAATTGCATATTGTTCGCCAATAGGGAAGAAGATAGTGTTAGGAGTGAAAGACATACCACTATCGACACTTTGTTCATCTCCTCTTGAACTCTCTTCCCATTCTTATTTCCTTCTAACTTAATCTCTCTATTTCAATTTCAAACCACCAAATCCCACCAAATTTTACAGCGTTGTTCTCCATATGTTTCAGAACTACTTCCTCTAATTTTAATTTCACCCCCTACCATCGCATTTGATAACATTTCTCTTTTCCTAACCGTGGTAATGGGAAAATCGCCCGGATTGTTACCAATTACACTTTATCATTCTTTTTTAACCGAATCAACTAAACCTAAAGACATCAGCAAGGATGGATATACACAATCCCACGATAAGGTTTATTATGTTCAAAAATTTCTTTGAAAGACTTTTTTTCAATTTTGAATTCGTCAAAATCTTATTCGGAATTTCAGTTGCACAGTCCGACGACTATTTCCATGCACTGTGCAGCTGTAGCTACTTCTGGCTATATGGATTTAGTTTCACGCCAATTCGGAATACTTTCTCTTAAGCGAGATTCGATGATCGATCATGCGCCCGACGGTTTAGAGTACTTTTAACCCCAAAGGCAGGCAGCTTTTCAACGAACTCTTTCGAGCGAGTTCAAAACTGACAAACTACTAAGTCGGAATCTTCAATGATAGCGACAGCAGTTCAGGCCTATTTTATTCATTTTTTTATTTTTACGATCAGTCCTCGAAATACGAGAATTTCACTTTTGTGCAACTGTATTTTTCTTTTTTTTTTTCATTTAAAATGCAAGAATTGTGCGCCATTCTTGATGATGTCTTTTGGCGCCTCTCCTTTCTCTTTTTCCCTCTCTTTCCACAGTTTTTTGAAACTTTTTTCTCCCGCACTGTACTCTCATCACCATCTCGGAATGGTACTGTTGCCATTTCAGGATTGATATTTGCCATCAATGTTAGAGTTCAGCTTTCACGAACCTTTACATTCATGGGAAATTCTTCGAACGACATCAGCATATATCGGTCACCACGTGCACTTGCATCACGCATTCGTTGCTGCAACATTCTCATCATTTTAAATGATAAAAAGTAATGGGCAGTGATGTTAGATATGTAAAAAATGTTACAAACGTTTCAGTTGCAAAATACTGTATGGAAAGATAAAAACGAAAAAATCGAATTTTTCGGGAATCGATTTTTCTTCTAGAGATTTCTATTGATAATAATTCGGAACTTAGGAAAAAATAATAAAAAAAGAAAAAAAAAAGAAAGCCACTTCTTCAGAGGTCGCGAATTATTTCCAGATATTCTAGGGAATATAGGAAATCCCCCCATTATTCGAGAATCTGAGTCAGAAATATGAGAATAGATGGAGGAAGTAGAGAGGAATGAGTGGAAGGGCATTACCTTGAGAACCAATTCCACGATCGACCGAGCTACATCTAGCATCGAGGTGCCCTGATAAGTCTTTTGGGCCATCGAGGCGCTGGAATCGATGAGAAAAACGACAATTGTCATCCTTTCACACTTCTCATCTCTACAAAACCACCGTTCGAATCTTTTGCCTCTTCGTCCTTCTCCGTTCTTTTCCTCCTCCTCCTAATTAGCTGTCAGCTGAACCAAACTCTCAACACCGTATATCTTTCCTTCTTTCTTTTCCACAACCACTACCACACCAAAAAAAAAGCAATATCATATTTCCTTTCGAATTTAATTTTATTCTCTGTCAACCAACTCTCTTATTTTTCCTTTTCCCATTATGAAATCACAGAAATAATCCAACAAGTGATGAAATAATAAGAACTTTCAATGTTCACAACGATGCGAACGGACGAAATTTTCTATGATTGAATTAACCGTTACAATTTTTAAAAAGAGAAAAGAGAAAATAAATGAGAAAACCAATCGATAACACGCAGTACACCGGCTAACTCCACGCGACGGACGTCCCCACCCCCACAACCACGTCACGTAACCCAACACGCGCACTCACTCGTAACGGACCAGCTCCCACACCACAAACTGAATCAGACCACTCGCTCAGCTCTCCTTATATACTCCGCCATGTTATCTTTCCCATCCTTGCCTTCTAACCTTTTTCAATTCTCTTTGATTTCCAACTGTAACGCTGCCATGTTCCGCTAGGTTTGGGCGCAAGTTGCTCTCATAACATAGACATCATGACAAAATAGACAAACTATAGTTGGTAATGGAGAGGGAAAAGAAAAAGCCAGCTAAAGGAAGAAAGCAGATGTTGAACGTTCTGAACAAGACAGTTCAGTTCTTTCTCCGTCTGAACTGACTGTTTCTCTTTTCACTCCAATAAAATAATCAATCTTTGCCGATCAGACGAAAAATAAAAGTAAAATAGTGCAAGAGCGATGGAGAATTGCAAAATAAGAAGAAAATTTGCAAAAGTTACTTGTTGATTTTTGGCTATTTTAATTCAAACCGAGGAAGTGACTGCGACAGCCTTATATCATTGGCTAGTTGCCTGGAAGTCCGTGTCCCTATGGTGCATTCCCTGCGCCTTTCTCTCGCTTTGATCCAATATTTTGTTGAAATTAGAATTGAAGAAGTGAGGGGAATCAGAGAAGAGAAGGTAAGTTTTACCTGAAATTCAAAGAGCAGTTCGAATAGATCGGCGCGGGGAAGTTATATCCGTCATTTACCGGAAGTTTAGATGTCGCATGCAAACCACACTCTAATTACGTGAAATTAATGCGAAGAAGTTGTGCACAACGTAACATTAATACTTAATTTCGAACTACCTAGTTTTTCACGTTGTCCCTTATGTTTTCGTTTTAAATGCCTTGTCACTTGAAACGCATGAAATATCAGGTTATCTGCAAAGGCTAGCTTTTAGACAGTGGCAGAAATAGTTCCTGAAAAGTAGATTGGAAAGATTTCCAACAAAAATGATTCTATGAACACCTCAATCGGTGGATGATCCTTTCAAATATATTCATAAGATTTAGCTGAAAGAAATTTGAAATAATAGAATTCCAAAAAAATTTTCCTTCATTTGCTTCACAATTACCATTTACCATTGTTTATTTGGAGTTAACGAATTTTTATAATGAAGAATTGCGTGTCATATATAATTAAATTTTCAGCTGCATAGTATAGTTGTACAGTTGATGATTATTGGTTCCCTTAGGAAACTGTCACTGATTCGGATCATTTCGTACCAGAATATCCTATATTGTTTCTTCATCCTATATAATGCTGGAAAATTGATCGTGCTAAATTCTAATTGGTACAATTAACCTGTCTAATTCCAATGGAACAGTACTGAAGAATATCAAAAATTGAAAAACTTTCGCTTTGTTATCTGCCATTCGAAGTATTATTCCAAATGCTAAAAAAAACAATAGTATAACCTAAATATTATGAAACAATATTTGATTAAAAAAAAAAAGTTTCGATATCTTCGATCAAATCACATTTCATTTCACCATGAAAATGTATGTAGTTTCTTCCTTTCCTCAATTTTCTTTTTAAATTGCTTGAGGAAATCATAGAGTTGATCAAAAGACCATAATTAAAAAGATGATTTCTGGAATGCATAAAAATAAGTTTTATTCAAGCAAAGTAACACCCAAAATTCACAAATTCAAAATAAATAGCGTGCCATAAATTTAGAATTCTATTACAATGTCATATTTAATTCTCTGGAAAAGTGCTTTGAATATCCTAGGGCATAATTCTAATATTTTTTTTTTTTTTTAATACTAAATTCGGGAATAATGTGATATATTTTTTCATCACTTTTTTTATTAGTTAAAGACTACTGGAAGGAATGTTACAAGTACTGTCTTGCATATTCGAAAAAAAAATTGCAGATAATTAGAATTTTAAAATATAGGTAATCTTGTGATGGACTACACATATAATTCAAGAAATAGTTGTGTTTCAGCGAGATTAAAGAGTAAAAAAACGAAATGGACGATGAAGAATATATGAAGCCGATGTTACCAACTGTACCAGAAAAATGCGGTCCACCAGTGATTCCGTTAGGGCACCTGATTGAATTTGCCGTACAGCAAATTTTTCATGAACTTACCGTCCTCTCCGAATTGTAAGTTAATTTTTATTGCGCTTTAAGTGATTTAGTTATATGAAGATAGTTTTACTTGCCTGATCTAATTGGAATGTGATGTTAACTTATTGGATTGAAAAGCCAGCGTAATATAAATGAAGATAAGCTAAATATTATATAAGAATTCTTCCAACCAAAAATGTGTTTTTATGCAATTTCACATTATGATTTACGTGAAAAATTTTTGTGCTTTTGCGTGAACAAAATAAATTTTTTTTGTGGAAGGGATGAAGTGTAAAGTTTGCTTGAAAAATTTCAATAAATTTTTGACATTTCAGATTGCCGAAAAAGCTGGATTCGGACAGGAAAATTAGCATTGTACAGTTTGCACATTCAACGCGTGTACTTTTTATCAAACTCCTCGCAGTAGTAAAATGGGTGAAATCATCGAAGAAATTTGAATCATGTGCTGTAAGTGCTGTTGTATTATTGACACATAAAATGCGTAAACATTTCTCTTTATAAAATTTTTTTTTTAAATTACCGTTCATGTTTTCCAGTCAATTTGTTACTTCCTGGACCAGCAGTCACAGTATTTCGTGGATACAGCTGATCGCCTAGTACAGTTAGCAAGAGAAGAGCTTGTCTTTGCAAGGTTCTGATCTCATTTTGAAGAAATAAGTTTGTAAACTACCGCGAATTGCTAAATTTTGAGGAAGAGAGATACTATTTGTTTTGAGATGCTTTATTTTCTCTGTTTCTGGCTACCTTTACGACGAAAATATTTGTTCAAAATTGATTTACATTGTTTAATCTTTTAAAAAATGTGGGAAATATGAATATGTAAGCAAAAAATATTTAAAAAAATGTGGAAAGTATGAATATATAAGTTAAAAAAAAAATATATTCAAGGTGGAAAGAAGAGAAGAAACCAAAATTTCATGGAATATTTTATGAAATCAAAATTAGATCATAAAAGTAATTGTTGGTTTTTTTTTTTGAGGTTGCCGACTTTTCAAGTAGCTTTAGCTGTTGATGTTCTCACAGCTGGAACATTTCCACGACTTCCATTGTGCATAAAGGTAATATGTTATTAATGCATGTATTCCGCAGAGAGGGTATTTTTTAATTTTTTCGGTAGAGAAGGAAATGTTATGCTGAAGTGAATGTTTAATCAAATTTAATTTATAAAATATCTGAGGATAAAGCTTTTTAAAGTATTATAGAGTTCAAAATTGTATCTCTCTCAGAAACTTATGTCGACTTTGTTTGCAGAATCGTTTTATTCCCGACCCACCAATAACACCACGTGAAGAAGCATGTGTCCTAGCTCGGCTCAATCAAGTCATACAGTATCGTCTTTCGAGTTTTGGAACGAAACTTTCACCTCGTATATCGAAAACTGTAATTAGAAATGGAATGGTAATTTTGTGATTTACTCTGAATTTGAATTTCTCATGCGCCACGGAATTTATTTCAGTTTAAAAACCAAGTAATTTAAATTTTAAGAATTGCAGTGTAAGAGTATTTGTGAAACGATTTTATGAAACAATTCAAAATCGTATTCATAACTTTTTTTTTTAATGAACGATGTGAAATTTTCAAAGATAAAATCAATTGTACTGTTAGAAAATTCTCCGGATGATTTAAAAAATTTTATAGGTAACGATGACTGTTAATGGCGAATTTGAAGTGTCATTAACTTTATTGGGTGAGCGGCCGACTACAAAGTGGACTCTATTGAACATCAAAATATTGGTTGAGGATTACGAAATTGGTTTTGGAACTAAACTGATCCATCCATTACAAGTCAATATGCTTCATAATGTTTTGCAGTTAAGAATGGATAAAAGCCTGGAGGTTGGGAATATTTCCAAATTAAAACACTAAATTTTGCATTTCTATCGTAATCATTTTCAGTGCATAAGTTATGAACTTTTTTTTGGTTCTTATTAAATTTGCAATTTCTCGACTTGTAATAATGAGAATTAAGTTCAGTGCAACAATTTCAATTTATTTTCATACGCTGGTGAATAATTCTGAAAAAAAAAAAAAAGAGAAAGAAAAAAAAACTCATGAGATCAGAAAAGTTTTGTTAAGCCAAATTTTTTATGGTAAAATTAAAAATATGTTGAACTTGAAGAAATGCAAATGGTAGAATTTAATTTTTGTAGAATCTACATTTTGTTGAATTAGAGGAACTTTTTGCTCTTGTCCGAGAATAAAAAAAAAATAAAAGAGTAAAAATTTTTTTTAAATGTAATTTGCATACATCATATGTTAAAATTAATTACTGACCTTAATTCAGTTTCTGTTTTGTTTTCTCCAGCCTTTTCAAGAAGTATATAATTTGCTTCACTCATTTGCACAAATGCTGCAACTGGATGTATTATTTTGTCAAGCAACCCAAGTATTAAGTGGTAACATGTGTCAGTATGCAGTTATCGAACGGTATGATCGGAATATGGGGATTCTTATACTGGCCTATTGGTTAAAGAGAACATATAATCGGTACTTATGTTTTCGATTTTACGATTTCTCTTTCAGTAGTGAGAGGCTGACATGAAGCTATTTCAAGGAAAACTATTCATTAAATTTTGTTTACGTTGCATTAATTTATTCTTCACTTTATTGAACATTTTTAAATCCGCTGCACTTTTGTTTCAAAGTTTTCAGATACACTTCTCAATACAGGATTAAAATATTTATCGATAAGGAAAATGAAAATAATGGTTTGCGTGTACGGCATTTCCCAGTTGGTAAAGGCCTACCGTATATAGATGATCGTAGTGGGTAAGTTCTGACAATTTCCTTGCAATTTATCCTAATTTGGAAGTAGCAATTTGTAAGATCAAGAATATGATAATTTTTCACTAATAAAATATAGTTGTTTGTATTTATTCATGATCGACTATATTTTTGTTCTCAATGCTACAGAAAAATGAATTTTCTAGTTATTTTTTTTTTTTTTTTTAGAAGGTTATCAATCAATCGTTTATTATCGGAAACAGTTGGTGTCCGTTGCCGTGAACGACTTTTACGTATTCGTGAGAGACTCGGTTTACTGAAACCACCAGTTATTGTATCGCTTACGGGTAGAGCTGCTCCTACTCTTACTTATCCATTGTTGGGAGCTCAGTCACATGTTGATGAAATGCTCGTTTTATCAATTAACGATTTTTCTGGAAATGTGATCGCAATTGTGCGAGCATTAGGTAAATATCTGAATGTCTTTTAAAGAGTGCTTTTTGATGTTGATCGAACATGAACTTTGCGTTATGGAACATTTAAGTAATAAATAAAAAGAAAATTCGTAATTCTCATTTTTTATTTTCTTCTAATTTTAGGACCATGCCTAGAACTTCGAGAATTGGAGCAGTTTATCGATGATCGTGTGCCTTTGCAAACAATCACAGATAAGATGAGTAGGCTAAGGTATTCTTTATACTTATGTTTTATTAATTGCATGAATTTCACCTAAAATATCAGATTCAGGATATCAGAATTTTTTCGCTTGGTTACAAAAGTGTAAACATTAGACATTGTTTTTTAAAGGATTTTATTGATGTTGGAGCGGTATCGGAAAGCGGTTGCACCTCTCCCAGTTCGAATTGTTCCAGAAAATGTGTTTTGCACTCGATTATCAAGTCTACCGGATCTACCGCCTGACCGGATATGCCTTCAGTTCATCAAAGAAGAAATGTATTATCTCGTAAGTTCTTTTTGCTGTTCAAATTTAAGTGTGTGAATTAAAATTCGACCGCTTGGCTTTTTTATTATCGAAAGAATATTTCATTGAAATAAAGTATGAGTTGTTTTCCTCTTTTCATTTACACTTTCAAAATATTTATTTGGATTAACCGATTTTTCGAATCATTTATGATCTCATGACTGCATGTAAAGGCATATTATGAAACAGACTCATGGTCATACTCGAAAACTGTGAAGTACAAATTTTCGAAGTTTCAGATAGTTTCATTTACTCCTAACGAACAAACTGGAGTAAACATTGATATGTATTTACTGTCAAACATTGAACGAAAGTTAAATATGATACGATTGCATCCTTCTCAACTATTGACAACGCTACCGGAATCGAGTTTCTCAAACGCGAGAAATGAAGATGATTTAGAACCTCCAGTGAAGGTATGGAGTATGGATGAATTTGATTCAATTATAAAAAAATGCGAATTTTTTTTTAACCACATAACTTCTATAAATTGTATTTTAGCGCCGCCGCTGGTTAGGTGACAGAAGGCTACTAACATCAGCTGTAGCAACCTTGGATGATCGATTGGCATTTATGAGGATCTGCGAAGAACTTGACCGCCGTAAAGTTAAGTATAAGCCCCTTACTGTGGAACCGACAGTTGGTGGTCTAATTTTGCATATAACGGAGTAAATATTTATTTCTTTGCTATTTTTCCTAGATATTTTTCCTGGCCAGTAATTTTTAGTGTCATATCAGTCTTTTGATTTCAGTGTCGCAGAATTATATTTAAGTGCTTGAAGTTTTTTTTTTTTTAAGCTTTTCTGAAGCTGTACCTTCCGGGTCCGATGATTTCTTTTCATCCGTAATTAATTGTTGTCTTCGACTGGATACAAGAACTCGAGTTATTTGGCCATTTGAATGCACACTGATTAATACACCGTTGGTTGCTGATTTTTATGAGCCCATTATGTGTGTTGATTATGAATCCATGAAGGTTTGTATGATTTTCTCTGCACTAAAAGTGACATAAAGTAACATAAATATCAGTAATCCAAAAAACATATCTGGATGAACAACTATGATACTCAGCTCCTAATTTTTGACTTAAATTACAATTAAATAAACGACATTTCTGGAGAATTAACTGTTCAGACGAAGACAACGGTTATGGAGATTCATGGTAGTGGAGGAGTTTCATCACCAAATACATCGGAAAGTGTTTCAACCCATATGATTGATCGTTTAATTGTTTTTGCACACATGTTTGATCCAGTAAAGGAGTTTGCAGCTGCTTATTATAGTCATTATAATAAGTACTGTAATGTAAGTGTTATTTTTAGTAAAACTCAAAAAAGTTTGTAGGTGAAGTATATAATGTACAGGAGCATATTACGTTTTTCAAGGAATTTTAAGTTTTTCATTTTTCATTGCAATTTTCTTAATTTTTTTTTTTTTTTTTTTTTTTAAATTGAAATTAAATAAGATCACAGAATGTGTAATTGGAATTAACTTCATTTATCTCGCAATTAATGGATTTAAATGATTCGATGGATGGAGCATTTCTAACTGATTTTAGTATAGTATTTTTAAAATTGAGTGCTGATGTCTTTTATTACTATTAAGACATTATTTTCGCTTTTAGATTGTGGCATTCACTTATCATAAACTTGTGTTGGCATATGGTTCAAATCGTAATATGCTGATGATGCTTTCCTGGAGAACACAAAAAGCTCCAAATAATAAGCAATATTTTTATCTTACATTTGGAATCGGACCAAATCGTCCGACGACAACAGTTGATCTCACTAATTCCGAAACGTATAATTTTCACATATTTGTTTCAAGAAATTAATCTGAATTTTTTTTTTCTGCTACCTTAGTTCAACCTCTTCAGCGAATGATGATTTTGATGATCATTTCAGTTTATTATAATAATGATTTGTAATCATTGAGAGAAAAAATTCACGGGAATGAATTTTCTGTTTGTAAAACAAGTCTTTATTTTTTATATTTTGTTTACTTGCTGTGGAACAATAGAATACCGGAAAGAAAAAAATTCAATTCAATAAAGGAAGTCAGATTAAAAGTGGAGAAATTCATTGTCAGGAAAAAAATTTTTTATGCAATTCATTCCTTTGGTTATTTTTTAATGTGTTTCGTTATAGTTTAAACACAACCTGTCTTTCACTATTGTTATGGGTCAATTGTGTTGTTTGCTTTTTCGTGAACTATTATTTCAAATTATGGATTCATTGATTATAAAAATTCAGATTAGAAATCAGGAGAAATTTATTGTCCCAAGATAGAATTATAGGTTGTGGAATCCACACGTACTATTGGCTTCTCGTCTCCAAGAACGGTTCAATAAACGACGTTCTCTTATTGATCTCGTGCAATACTTAATTGATTCTGTTGCTCCACTTTTTGCACTTCATTCATTCACTCGAATTCGGCTTCAGTCGCTACGGGCATTTTGTCAAATGATGTGTTATGATGCTTCTTTGGCGTTGGGTTTGCAAGTATGTATTTATTAATAGGAGTATGCTCATGATGTTTCATTTCTGGATTCGTTTATTTTATGCAGATTTAATTCATATATTTCATTGTAGATTAGAATATAGAGAAGATATCAAAGTGACTTGTTTGCATAGATTACCTATTCAGGAAATATTCACAAAAGTTTCAAACTTTCCGAAACTTACACTGCTTGTACAGGTCATCTATAATCAGACATTTTAAATCATTGCTGGATTATTTGTACAAAGTCCAGTAATTATTATACCTAAGATATGATCATGCCAGTACGGAATAGTCATTTCGCTAAGTGATTTGAAGGTTCTTTATTAGCTTAAATTCGTAAGATGTCATGTTATGGATTTTTACAATAACTCTTTACTTGTGCTTTTGTAGGTCACAATAACAATAGTGGATGAATACAGAATTCGCTTAATTTATGGTCATATGCATTTGGAATTCCTTTTATTGGGTAATTCACGAATTGGTTTACGTGATTGTTCATTGGGTTCAGCATGTGTATTCCGTTTGCGCCAGTTTTGTAGCAACTTCTTAAGGTAAGAGTTTTAATCATTAAACATACTTTTGTTTTCGATTTGAATTTATGCAAAAAGAACTATTCTTTATTTATGGTCTTGCCATTTCTCCATGCTCCATAACTATTATTCCTTATACTTGAATCAGTACTTCTATCCTATGCCCTTTTTAGTCCAGAATTACGAAGTATGAATGAAGAGAAGTCCCCTAGTGCTTTTGGGTGGACAGCTTCTGGTTCTGGACCTGGATCGCTACCATGTCATCAGGTAATTCATGCTTTAAGTTTAATAAGTAGAATTTTTTTTGTGAGGTACGGTGCTACATACAATTTAAAGAAGAGTTATAGTGAAATAGCAAAGAATTTAATGGAAATCAAGTGAAAAAGTGTTTTACCGATTTTTTGGGAACAGTCAAAAAATAATTTTTTCTCTTTTAATTGCTTTGAATTTATTTGACTACTCATGTAATTTTTACTTTCAGATGGTTCGCTCTCCGGCATCGAGAATTGTGTCATCGCCAATGTCACATATGTCGTTATCGGTTCCGCCCATAGATAGCTTTGGTTCTTCCTTACGTTATTCGTCGGATGGTCGCTCGAAAACCCCAATTTTATTGGATCACGATTCATTGCATTGCATGACATCTGTTGATGAATTTGGTAAGTTATTTTCATCAATCGTAATTCTGTTTATTCCGGTTTGGAGTATTTAAGATTTATTGAATGCTACATTTGTACATATATCTTGAAATTTCGTTCCCGATTATTACCGTTTAGTACTAATGAGCAAATGTTGCAGGAATTTGTCCTCTCGATGAGTATTTGTTTGCGTTAGCATACTTGTCAAAATTGGGTCCAGCCTTAGAGGGATATCGCCGAGAGCATCGTGGATCAGGTGCACATCCAATAATTCAGTTTCGACAACTAATTGCGACTCCAGAAAGTGTTCGGTTGTCGGTACTAGGTGCTGCACCACCGAACCTAAAACATGAACCGTTTTTAGTTAATATGAATATCTATTTGGATGAAGAAACGATGAGCTTGAAAATGAAATTGGATTTTGGTAATTTTTCTTCAAATAATCCAATTTTTTAATACGAAAGAAATTATACCATCAGAATTCTCATTAGAGAGAAAATAAAACAAATAAAATACTTTTAAATCCACAGAAAATTTAGTTTACGACTAAGAAAATTCAGTTTTAATGAAATTAGTGATTACCAAGATTTTCCATTAACCCAGAGAATTTTTTAGATGGTGAAGACATTCCGGCTGATAGTGATATCCGTACGGCTGAGCTTTACTTCATAAGATTTGTTGCTCGATTGGGGAATGAAATAGCGGTAGTTGCATTCGCGAATGCATGCAGGCTTGCTGCACCGGGTGCTTTCTCGGCTATTGCCCGTATAATGAGTATGCAAATGGTAAGTTATTATGTGTTTGTCCTTAGTTTGCGACATGCAATTTCTTAGTTTTAGCACTATTATATATATTTTTTTAATTAGTTTCATAAAGTTTGTTCTAGACTCATTGCAATATCAATAAGTTGTAATATATCTTCAGAATACGAGAATATTTTTTCATATGTGCTGTGGCGGGGCGGACAATTATTCGTAGTAATATATAGTGCACTTAGTAATATTGACATCTCTGAAAAGACGAGCAATGGTTTTTATTGACTCTCGTATTTTAATTTAAAGAAATGATTATTTCTTTTAAATAGAATTGGACCGAGGATACTCCTTGGCGTCCATCTATACAGTTGGTGATGTGGAGCCAAGAAGGTTCAGTACCAAGAGCACGTATTTCACCTGGCATTGTTATTGACCAGACAAATATTAGTGTCCTGATTTTGGTAAGATTCCGAAATTTAAGAACTTATTAATCTCTTGCGGACATTCATTTTTCTAAATATAGTTCGCTTCTTTTTTTTTTTTTTTTTTTTTTTTTTTCAAGCTGTGATGCACGGCGAAATGCTTGAGGATCAAAATTGAATTTGCTTTTCTATTTATAGCCCTTTAGTTGTAATAATTTTTAAAAATTTTTAGCTTTGCTTAAGACCTGCACGTCATAATCCATCAGAAAAAAATGCGGATGCATCGAAACACTTGATACCTCTCATTTACAATACCCAAACGTAAGATTTACGATATTTTTTTGAATGAGATAGATTTCCATTTAAAAGTGAAACGAGATAACTATATTTTCTATACTGAAGCAAATAATTAAAGCTAAGAAAGTTTTTTTGTTTTATAGGTTCAGTTATCATATCCAGGCTTTAGTTTATGACCGAATCGAATCTTGATATTTAATCATTAACTTATTTAATTGACGCAAATGAATTGGCTAATAGTTTATTTTAATTCTTTTTTTTATTGCTACCATAATCACTGCTTATGCTTGATTGTTTGGTTGTTTTAGGAATACCGTAGCCCGACGCAGCAGTGGTGCGGATGATGATGCCAGCAATGCGACAACTGTTTTATCAAATGTTTCTGAGCAATATTCCCTTACGAATGAACCAGCTTTGTGGCCAGCAATCTATTCTCTTGCTCATAATTTTGCTATACAACGGTAGCATTCTTTCTTGGTAGCATTTTTCTTGCTGAGTTTAAAATGTGTCGAATTTTCCCGGTAATTTTACATATAAGTTTGTATTCCATTGTAATTTATTATGTTTCTGCCTTCATATTTTTCAAATGTTTTAAATGAATGGAACGTTACCAGAATTTTATTGAAATGAAAATTCAAATTTCTATGTTTTATTTCCCATGAATTAAAATAAAAAAACCTTGAACTCGTGGAAACATAAGTCGAAAAGATATTCTAGTGCATTTTTTTACGACGCATCCAGAGAGTATAGAAATTGCTACATTGTTTTTACTGTTTTTCTTATTTTCACTGATATTTTGACTGTTCTTGATCATTCCCTGATTCTACCTTAAGCAGACTAGGAATTTAGCTTAATTTTTAAATTTGAAAAGTCATTACTCAAATAAGATTTTCAACAGATGCAAATTGTTTTGAAAATTTTTTATTTCTCCAAAAAGAAATTCTTCGATATTAACTGGTTGTAAATAATGTTTGAAAGATTGAATATTGCGCTGTATGAGGTTTCTTTTTTGATAAATATTGAGATGTCATTATTATTAGTAGAAAAGATAAGCACAGCACAGTGTGAATAAGGAAGGAAAAAACCAGTCATAATTTTTGATGGCTAACTATAATCGATTTCTGGTGGAAGTAATTGGAAAAACTTGAACTAAATATGGAATAGTTCATAGGAGTGGAATTTTTGATGGATCTCAACTCAAATTTAATTTATCATTTGAATTTGTTTTTATTTATTTATTTCGTATGGGCACAAACACTTGATTGTCCTCTTAGTTCTTTGAGATTTACGTTATCCAAATATGTTGTTTCGAATTGTATTTGTGGATTAATTTGTTGTATATTTTAATCTCTGGTGGTTTGTACAGGATTGTAATCTCCATTTTTTTTTTTTTTAAAAAAAAAAAAGCGATATCTAAATTTCTAGCTTTACTTTTTTTTTTTTTTCGAGTATGTAGTGTGACTATTT
>KZ270017.1:68191-94500 GCA_002249935.1 Onchocerca flexuosa | reverse complement strand
AATTTGTTTTTATTTATTTATTTCGTATGGGCACAAACACTTGATTGTCCTCTTAGTTCTTTGAGATTTACGTTATCCAAATATGTTGTTTCGAATTGTATTTGTGGATTAATTTGTTGTATATTTTAATCTCTGGTGGTTTGTACAGGATTGTAATCTCCATTTTTTTTTTTTAAAAAAAAAAAAAAAGCGATATCTAAATTTCTAGTTTTTTTTTTTTTTTTTTTTTTTTCGAGTATGTAGTGTGACTATTTCATTATTTAAAAGGGGTTTTTTTTTTTTTTTTTTTTTTTTAACTTCAAAAAGCCATATTTGCAGATTTATCCTTCTTCCCTGCTCAGTCTGGTTTCTGTTCTAGTCGGTATTTTTGCCTTAATCTAGTTCATCCAATATCATTTCTACATTAATTTTTACACATCCATATTCCTTTCTTCTTTTCCTTGTTATTTAATTTTTCCTAATTTCAGAATTTTTTTTTTATATATATCAGTTTTGCTTCATATATTTGTCTTTGAATCAAATTAACTCCGTCTAGGTACATGCAACATGTTTAAAAGTCTATTTTTCGTGCATCATTCTTAAAAGTTTTATTCTTTAATCTTTATTTAGACGGTATAAGGTTTAGACGGTATCATTTTGAATACTTTCAATATTTTTTTGTTGTATATACGGTTGTTTATTCAGTATTGTGCAACTATTTCATGAAAAGAGAAAGTTGCTGTGAATAAATCTGATATTAACGACTTGTATGATATAATTTATGTTATTAATAAGTCAGATATACTTTTCTAAAGTAGATTTTTGAAGATGTGGAATTATTGATTGGTTTTTAGGTTTTTTTAGACAAATGTTGATTCAGAAATGAAAATTGGGTAGTGTGGTGCACAATTTTCAATTTTTTGTTGTAGATATAGCGAATTATCGTGTATGTCTCGTTTTCATTCTTTATTCCATCTGATGAGAACATAAAGCTTCGTTCTGATTGGTTGTTCTAACTGTTTTAGAGGCTTGAGATAATTAGGTAGTTTGGATAAATTAAGCACTTCTTGGTTTCATTGTTGCTTATTTATTTAAATTTTGATAAGTAGAAGCAGTACATGCGTGGTAATTTTGAAAACTTCAAAATTCAAGTATTTTAAGATGTTCAAGTGGTCTATGACTTAAAAATAT
This sequence comes from Onchocerca flexuosa, assembly GCA_002249935.1. Taxonomy (NCBI): domain Eukaryota; kingdom Metazoa; phylum Nematoda; class Chromadorea; order Rhabditida; family Onchocercidae; genus Onchocerca; species Onchocerca flexuosa. Next base: position 93,330 of record KZ270017.1, on the reverse strand, counting down.
ATTTCAGATTTATTAATTCGATAACAAACAGTAACCTGATATTATAATGGGAGCGGCAACATCTGGACTGCAGTCGCAAATGCAACAAGAGCATGATCCGAATGCTGCTTTCCCGTGGTGGGTACGTTTCTTGGCTAAAGGACTGGGAGTATTTGGTGGCTTTGTGGCTATTTTCTTCGCTGTACTTGGCTTACTTTCATTCTCTGCAACTTGCATCATTGCTGTTCTGTTGCAATTGTTCGTTACTCTTATTTATTTACAATTTTTATCTATTAATTATTTCATATATAGTGGTACTTTATATAAAGGATATCATATGACCATTAATTTTATTGCTAGTGGTAGAATTATGGTTTATACAGTTTATGATAAAGGGTGATCATACATTAATCTTATTAAGCTTTGTAAGAATCATAGTTTGTTTGGTCCCGTAGTAATTCCAAAAGTTATTCAAAAATTCGTAATCAACAGCCAAAGTATTTTTCTAATTAATATGTCATTCAGTATAATTTAAACACTAAGTAGAGCAGTTGATCTTTGTAATTGTCATTATTGGCTGATTTTGTATTGCAGAGCATTTGGTATACTAACGGTAGCATTAGAAGCTCCGTTTTGTTGCATGTTTATCGATTTCATTGAAAAAATTGCCATGTTTTCGGAATCACGAAAATATTGGCAAAAAGCAACTCTTTATTGCATGTAAGTTTTTTAATAGCTTCATATATGTTGATTATCTTCTTTTTAGGAGTTCTCTTCAGAAATTCAAACGAAAAGACACATTATTATTTATAGAGATAGTTCTTCTCAATATGTTTATAGAGATATTCAAACGAAAAGACACATTATTATTTATAGAGATAATTCTTCTCAACACACATTATAATTATTATTTAATATCTCTTTAGAAATGCTGTTCAAAAATATTTTTTCCTTAATTTCTTTCAATATACTCATTTCTAGGTATGTATTTCCTCTAATATACTCATTTCTGGATATGTATTATATCAAAACTGCATAGACTTGAACTTTTATAGCATGGGTGTGCTACCAATATTATTATGCACTGAGCTAAATACAGTACTTGGTGGTGGGATGATTTTTGCATCGGGTACAGTTTATGGTTTCTTGGCATTGGGCAGAAAAGCGGATTTATCATCGATGGGCGGTACTACGGATCCAGCATGGAATGCGAACGTTAATCAACAGCAGACACCTGCATCCTTTGGAAATCCATCTTTGGCCTAATTTGATATATATTTGGAAATTGATCTCAATCCTGTTATTACATTTCTATCATTTTTTGCTTTCTTTAGAGAGCTTGATAGTCGCTTATGTTCCTGTTCTTTCGATTTAAAGTTCGGAGAAAAAAAGTTCAGAATTTTTCTTTTTTTTCTATCATCGTATATAAACATATTACCGAAAAGTTCCGTAATGAGTTTTATAATTTTCCATTTGTTTCTTAGATTGCTGGAATTTTGGAAGAAATTTGTTTAAGATATAAAATTTCCACGCAGTTCAACAAATAATTTTGTTTAGACGATAATAATAATGGTGAATGTTATTGTAGATTATGTTTTTTACCTTTGAACTCACTAATAGTTTGTGCAATCCTTTCTTTCTTTATGTTTTATGGTTATAGTAGAACGGTTTCTCACTTCCTATTTATTTTTACCTTTTTTTTGCTACCAATATTATTTTTTCTTACCTAGTCTTGGTCTTTTTCTCTCAAATGTCAGTTTTCATAATGTTTTTTAGAACCCTTTTACTTACAAGTACACAATAGAAAAGTTTATGAATATTAAGAACTGCATGCTTTTCTGAGCTGTCTTTTTTTTTCTTTGTTTTAATTATTCTGTCTTTTCATTTCAACGATTAAGTGAATAGTAGGACTACTTTTCAGAGTATTATAACCAGGCTGATAAATATATTTAGACTATAAGAACAACTCTGAAATTTAATATTTCTTGATTAATGTCCTTCCATAAAAAAGCAGACCAGCTAAAATGCTTGGGCATCACAGATATTTCCCATTCTAATTTCTGAATGGAATCGTTCTCTAAATCCAAAACCCAAATCCATTGGTATCTATAATTTTACCTGGAATTATTTTAATTTCCTAGGTATTTGACGAAATTATGACTGTGATTTTTGCTGAATCACTCGGTTGTTATTATCTGTTATCATTTTATCAGCTCTTTTTTGCTTCTCAATATTTCCTATTAGTTTTGTAATTATTTGCTGCATCACTATGCTAGTAACTATCAAATTTTTATTTAAAGTCCTCATTGCTTACGTCTTTTTTTTTGTATCATACATCTTACAAGAAATGAGTAATTTATTTGAATTAAAAAAGAGAGTTTGTTCCGTTAACAATAATTTTGCTCATATCAGAAAATGATGATTTCTATATGAAAATAGAAAATCATAATATTAATATTATAATTTTCATTATTGTCAAAAACTGTAATCGGTTTTTCGTAAAAAGAATACGGATATTTTATTTGTTCATCATTCCACTGCCCTATATTCTTCCGCTCATTACACATTCCAAAATGAGAAGGGAATGTGTAATCAGTGGGAAAGTATAGAGCAGTGGAAAAACTACAAATGAAATTATCCATATATAAAAAGAACTGAGGATTTTTGGCAGCAGAACAATAAATAAGTGAGGATATCATAGGCCACAACGAAAAGTTTAAATATGATTAGGCCAGAAAGGCTCAAATATTTGTTGTAGTGAAATATGATTCAAGAAGTTCTAAGTAAAGATAATCAATTGAAAGAAAGTTCTGAGATTTACAAGACAATGCCTAGTATATTTATGTATATGTTTGATAATGTAATCACATCTGGACGAGATGCCCACAAACTTCAAGGAAAGTTCTCTTGATCTTAGCAATATAGGTATATATAATGTACAATGAAAGGTTAATGTAAGAATAATGGGATTTATATAAGGTACCGGATTATGCCTTAGAAGACAAGGTACCTGTAATCTTACAGAAAATTCAGCAAACTACATAAGAATCACCAAAGAGATTTCAAAGTTTTCATTTTTGTAGTGAGCAGAACCAAACGTGAAATAGGACTGCCAATTTTTGCCAGTTCATCCGCTGTTATTCCAACCATTTGGATGGGTTCATGAAGAATTTGAAATTTCTGGAAAACAATTCTTAGAAAGAATAGTATGAACTGTATGCAAAATACAGTCATTAAATAGTGATAATGATCAGAGACTTCAAAATGATATCAACTGAGATTTAAAGTAATGATGAATTTGAGAGATCAACAACCTTGTTTAATTCCAAAATCTTCGGTTTTACAAATTGTTAATCAAATTTACGAGCCGGAAATACAAGCAGGATGATGACAAAAAAATTGCTATCACAGATTAATAAAATTTCAGTTTTAAAATTAAGATTATTAATTTGATCACTTTTTCTCTTGATGCCTCATCATAAGATTATTAATTTGATCACTTTTTCTCTTGATGCCTCATCACTTTTCAGTTTAAAACTTATCAAAAAAAAATATATATATATATATAACACAATGAAAAACAAAAATTATCAAAAATACCGCATCTGGAGTATCTTGGCGGTAAATAACGTAGTCATTAACATTTAAGCAATTCACAGCATCATCATTCTTTACTGTGAGAGTTTTGTACCGGAAAGTTGCCTGTCGCTCCATACGCTAAAGTCTTTCGTTAAATCGTTCTTATAAAAACTTAAAACAACGAATGCGATGTATATATAGCTGATCTAACGAAATAAAAAACGACCCATTAATTTGCGCAAATTTGTAAATTTGTGCAAATTAATGGGTCGTTAATGAGTCGAAATAATGTGTTTGAATTAGAGACTGTTGAACTAATCTATTAGTTCAATAATTAATTGGTTTTTCATAACTTAAAAATAAATAATTTAATTAAGAGATACTTGTATAACTTGTTTCGCTTCTTTTGAACTGCCTACTGTAAGGACATCGGTTGAAATCAATGAAACATAATGTCTTAAAGGCTGATTTCCGGGAAGTGTGATTGGTATTACAGCTAAGTCAGAAAATGTTCGTGCAACAACCTGAAAATAAGCAGTAAATAGATTGTTATTCAAAAATTCCTTCCATAATGAAGCCTAGAAACGACATTTGTTGTAAATATGATGCTACTGTTCTTGAAATAATAAAAATATATTAGGAATAAAATAAAATTACTAGTGCTCCTTCCATGTTGGTACCATTCTTTCGTATACCGACAAACACTTCTTTACCAGTATATAGCACATCACTGCCTTCTAGCACAACTTCTTTATTATGTTCAGAAGCTTGTGGGGTTTCTATAACTTGCCAGGCAAGTTGATTAAGCAAGTTGCTAATCTACAAACAATAATTCGTTAATAAATTGTTGAACAAATGTATTTTTATTAAATTATATTTTCTTTCAATGGTAATTCCATAACCAAGCAATCTGATGCACCATACATAAAACCGACTATTTTAGCCATTAAGATCCGATCAAATTATTATACACATACTGCTCCTTGTAATAATTCCGTTCAATTGTTTCACTACTATTATTTTTGTCATGTAGCTATTGTTCAGCTAATTTCTCATAAAGTCATATATTCCGAATAAAAAGCAATGGATAGAATATTCTGCTGATAACTTTTCAAAAAAATAAAAAATAAATTATATACTTCATGTAAGCGACTTCCATTTTTCTTTGGACGAGTAATTAAGGCAGTACCGTTAATACAAATGGCAGCATCTCCAGTAAACAAATTGTGCTGTAAACAATGCTCCTCAGGTGAAAGTTCAATGATATCTACACCAGCCTGAAAAATAAATTTTCTTCCAAAAAAATAGACTCACATGAAACATTGTACTAAAAAGATAATCTATACTAGAAATATTTAGTACAACATTTTAAACGAGAACGAAATTATTAAATCAGAGTTGAAGGTTTCATAAAAATGAGAGCACTGATAGGAATGAATATGACATAAAATATAAACTTCTCTAAGCGTCTCGCAAAGTTCTTCCAGTTGCTTCTCGGCCAGTGACAAATCAATCTTCGTTTTTTTTTCCATTTTCAAACTGTTTGGAACACGAACAATAATGGCATGCGTATAGCGCATATCGATACTGCCACCTTCGCACTTGCAAAAGCGTCTGATTTCTCGGAAAATTATAAGAATTAAATTGATAAGAAAATTCCTCACTGCTTTAGCTTGGAAAACTGTATTCATTCCATTTAATTTCTAATCCAATTCCAATTTTCTAAACATCCATACTTTCTCATCAAATTTTAAAGAACCCTTATTCCGCTTTAACAATAATTTCGATAATTTCATAAGTCTTCTGATCGTAAAAATATAAAGGCTTAAATTATTCATGAAATTATTCCAATCACTCTTTTCTCTTCCTCCATTTTTTCTCTTTCTCTTAAATTTATTGAATAGCTAAATTAAAAGGAAAACCTCCTCTCATATTACTTACAATAAAGTTGTTCAATTATTTAGTCAATTAATCGGTGGAAAGCACAACTCAAGTCTTCTTTCGACCTAAATTGCTTCTAACCTCTCTTCACTCTGTCTAGCTTCAACACAACCTGAATCCCACAGAATAAATAACATAAATGAATTAATCATTTCGACTAATTTATTGTTTCAAGGAATTTCAAATTAAAAAGATTTAAAACACAGGAACGACATCGCACGGATCTATTTAACCTTAAAATATTAGTAACATTGCAATATGATACATACATTTATTTATAACAATATCGGACAGATTTTATCCTGAAGAATAAATTAATAATATCCAGACGCATCTAACATATATCACACATATAGCATATTTCTAACATATAGACTCATCTAACATATTTCTGTATAAATAAAATGAAAAATAAAACTTTTCACGAAAAATCCTGGAAAAGAAATATTCATTCAAGATTAACGACATCATGATCATCATCGATAAGCAATGGTCTCTTGCGAGAGAATTTTATCCCTATTTCACTGATGCGAATTAATTTTGAAGGAATGGAGAATTTAATTCGATAATCTGATTTGTTCTCGACTGCTATACTCCTTTCACCGAGTACAACATAGCTGATGATCGAATATGGCGTGAAATGAAAGTCTTCCTGAAACCGACAACATTTTCAAAATTTAATGCATTTCATAAATTTTCCAACGAAATAAAAGACAAAAAAAGACCACTGTTCATCATGGATGTTATTTAGAGCAATTTATTTTCGCTTTGATTTGTTAGACCATCTAACTCTTTTCTAAGCTATAAAAAAGGTTTTTTTTTAAAGCAATTTGTATATAGTAAATATCAATAAATAAATAGTCTATCATTTATTTTTCATTACGTGTCACACAACTAGTTTAGTTATTCTTTTCGGCATACGCAAATTTTCATGATCTCTTTTGACACTGGAAACAGATGTAATCAAAATTATTAAAATCAACCATTATTCTAATATTCATGAAATTTTATTTCCTCTCCGTTTCTTCAGTATTTCATATTTCGCATAATTAATATTTATAAACAATGGTGTCCACTGACTAAGCTTGCTCAGAATTTTTTTTAATATTCGTGTCTCTATCCTTACATTTGTTCGTAGCGAATAAATCATCATATAATAAAATTATTTTTAAGTTTTTTAACATGCAAAAAATAATAATTTTTTGACGCAAAATTTTAATTACAAAAAAATTATATGCTAACACGGAACTTACTTTCAAATATCCTTCGAGGATCAACTTTGCAACCAAAAGTTCGATTAGTTCTCGACTTACAGAACCGGCTTTCTTCCAAGTTAATTCTACTAGCTTCATACCCGTTATACGATTGTTATCAGTCTTTTGAGCCTTAATAGTAAAAAAAAAATAAATAAATTTGAAAAAAAATTACTATTAAAGCAATCAAAATTATTTCTTTTTCAAATTCTCCTAGATAAACTCATATTCCATACCATCGTTGTCCTATTTGTTTGACCTCTAGGTAAACTATGAATTTTATTTTTTCGAGAAGAGAATAACACACATATCTGCTAGTTACCAATGAATATGCATGCTTGAATTTACTAACGTGGCATACATTTTTTAACACCTCCAGCATCAGTCGCCAATAATCGGTCACATCCACATATTCAATATCATTAATCTGAGAACATATATCACACATCCTGGAACATAGTGACGAATCCCACTCCGCATTGAAATGCTCAGCTATAATTGATCGGCGACATTCCGATGTCTGAAAGAAAATTTAGAAATACAAACTGGAACTATTCTGAAGTACTAACAAGCAAATTCAACAAATCGAAAATTAATATTTTATGCAACAAATGGTTTTTCTAGTTTACTGAGTTAGTAATCTGCATTATTCAAAATTTAATAATAGTCTTTGGAAATAAAACGATTATCTGAGGCATTACCGCTTTGTTTTTAAAATTATTAAAATCTGAATCAGACAGTGAAAATTTACTAGAAAAAATTAGGGGAAATTTCCTTGTAATGATTCACATCCAATTCTTTCATTATCAACTTGGCTATTCTAACCGTTTCTTGTTACTCTACATTTCTGCGACCTTAAATATATCGTAAAACTAAATGTTAACATAAGAAATGAAACATAGTAAGGAGTTCAGGAAATCAATTCACATTAAGTACTCAATAATGCACTGTTTTATTCTTTTTTGAAATTCTTTAAACCGGAAAAAGCTTTCGCTTAAATAAATTAAATAAAATAAACTATACCTGAGTACAGTAAGATAACACTGAATATAAATTTCGCACACCAGTTTTTTCCGTGCAAACCATTGTACTTTGCCGAAAGAGATCATTTAAACGATAAAACAGAATACAATAAGCTTCATTACCATCCCGTCCAACACGTCCACTTTCCTAAAAACAAATTAAAATCCATAGATTCATCTAGAGATTCAGACAAATTTTAGTGTTCATAATCTAACTAAAGCCGAATAAAAGAGATACATGAAATTAAAATAAAATAAACGGCTTTAACTTATTTCCCTCCACAGAACCTATTTCCTTAACAATGTCTTTTTCACTTGACTTTTACATGGAAAAAATAAATAAACAAAATTAGTTCCATTATCTTGAAAGATATATTTTACTTACTTGATTACTTAGTTGAAGAGTTAGTTCAAACAATTCAATTGGTACTAAGTTATACTAAATTAGAGTTTAAGCTGTAGCAAATGAAATGCTAAACAAGACTTAACAGCATCACAAAATATATCAATCTTATTGAACAAAGATTTATATCACTATTGGTGAATTAGATTGAAAATTTAAAAATAAGTGGAACACGAAACTTATTTTCTGAAGCTTTCATTGAAATTCAAAAAAAAAACTTGTCTTTATTCATTCAATCCAGTTATTTTTACAATCGAAAATTATTACTTGATAATAATTTTCCAATGACTTAGGTAAAGAGTGATGTATAACGTAACGAACGTCAGACTTATCAATCCCCATACCTGAAAATATCTTTTTTTTTTTAGTCTAAAAAGAGGAAATATAACTACTACACAGATATATATAATCTTCTAATATATAATTAATGTTGAAAAAATAAAAAAAACAAACCAAAAGCTACAGTTGCTACAATAACATTAATTTCTCCATTCAGCCATTTCTCATGAGTAATGTTTCTTTTATCAGCATCTAGGAAAGCATGATAATATGAAGCTTTTACACCTTTTGCGCTACAAATAAATCAATATATTATCAAATAATATATAAAACATAGTACATTAGGCATGGCAAAATACCGCTTATCCAAATGAATAAATCATAGGAAGAGATTTTGGAAAAAGTGATGGCGTATGAAGATCAGTGGAACAAAACTAATAGAAAATACTTCATGAGTTATATCAGTATATCAGCTTTTTCAGTAAATGTCCTTATTTTTTTATATAGATTTTAAAAGCTCTTCATCTTTTCCCGCTTCATAGTAAAATAATGGAGAAAAATTGCATGATATAGAAAAAGCATAAAATACCAAAAGCATAAAACACTTCTAAAATATGAGAACTGAAAAGAAAACAGAATATACAAGTACCGTAATGATTTTGTTAATTCCTCACATTCTTTACGAGAAAAACAATAAATAATTCCACTGGACTCCGTAAATCGGGTTTTAATCAACTCCACCAAAATATCAACGAATTTGGCATCTGATGATGGCTTCTGACAAACACTGTAATGCAAATTTGGTCGATTGAAACCAGCGCGGAATACTATAGCTGCTACAAATATATTCAATTATTGCGTAAAAAATGAAGGTAAAGTGTTTGAATAATAACAAGGAAAAGACTTCTCTTCATAGTTATTACTTTAAAAAATCAAAAAAAAAAAAAAATTTTTCAGTTAAAATGAGAAGGATAATGTAAAACAGTCAGCCAGTGTTATTCGAAACTTTTCAAAAAATTAAATTCATTTAAAGTATTTGTCATATATTTCATAAATCGCATTGAGTTATAAAAAAAACCACAATGATTCAACCAAAATTTACTTATAAATTCGACTATAAAAAAAAAAAAAAACCTGGAATCCCCAGTATATTTTTCACATCATCAATAACATCAGCAGTAGCTGTAGCAGTCAGCCCAATCAACGGCACACCTTGAAATTGACGTTTTAAAACATTGAGGAATTTAAAATCTGGTCGAAAATCATGTCCCCATTGTGAGCAGCAATGTACTTCATCAATTGCAATCAACTGAAATCCATAGAGAAGTAGCTTTAAAAAAAACTTTTAAATTAAGTAAATCCCTCTACATATGGCAAATATATTTCATTCTACAGACATAGTGAACTGAAACAAACAACCAGAGACATGAAAAATTTCCCCACGAAAATCAAGCTGATCTTATTCATAGAAGTGTCTAATTTATTTAATCAAGTTTTCACAATAAAAAGTATCAATGCAATGTCTAGTTATTAAGTGAAGTATATTTCTTGTTGACGAAGAAACTGCAAAGAAATACGACCGGAAATTAGTTTCAGTCATTAGAAAGCTAGGATATCAAATGAGTAGAATGAGTAAATCAAAAGATCTATATCGTATCAATACGTAGAAAATTAAATAAAATTTAAAAAATGGAATTAAGTTGGCTATATTTAACAATTAAATTAACCTTCAATCGTTTCAGATCGTTACATTTTTCCAAACGATTCATAATTCGCTTACTTTTTGCCAATTTTTCCGGAGTGACATAAAGCAAGCGTAGCAAAGCTTTTGAATCAATAAGCGCTGTTTGCACTCGACATATCTATAAATCTATTATGTATTTTTTGATTACAGCTAATTTTACTAATAATTTAAAGAAACTATCCTTTATAATCGAAGCAATGAACTGATTCAAAGGATTTTAAAAAAATAGTCGGAAGTATATAATCAGTTTATACGTCCAACAAACTGCATTGTTTGTTTGTTTCTTCTTTTATATCTTACTTCATTAGGTTATATTACAAATAAGACTCGATATCACACTTCTCTCGTTTTGAAATTTAAAATTTTTTTTCACTTTCTTCCTATCTCTTACTATTGGCAGTCCAACTATAGAACAAATTAAATTAAATGGTTAAAGATCAGCATTGTGAGTATCTCTACTGAAATATTTGATGTTCGACTGTACAGATGCATTACAATAAATTTTTAGAAAGTCTCAGCAATATAAGTTTCTTGGAAATTCCCGAGAAAACAACGCAGAATACCATTTAAGCTGTTATAAAATTTATGTATGACAAAATGAAGCCTTATGGAATCGATAAAAAACTAAACACTGATCTTGCTTATAAGAAAAATCAATATTTAGCCTCCCGTTCAAAATCTATCAGGGTTCGGTTGTTAACTGTGCTATTTCTACCACCACAGATCTGATAATTTTTCTCCAACGCATGATTAGAATTTTTCTATAACACTAATTTCTCAAAAGAGCTAAATGATAATAACAATTTTAAACTTTCATAAAATATATCAAGACATTTTCCTCAACACCGACACATGCGGTGTGATCAAATTCGTTGGTAAACAACGTGAAATTCGATATCTTATTCTTTATGGATCATTCTGAATTCCAAAATATCCATTTTACAATTAAATGACTTCCATATATTTTCCAATCAAGCATGAATTTTTCATTAATTTATTACCTCCTCTTTTGTGGTAGATTGATTGAGTGTTGCTGCATCAATGCCTAATTTTTTTAACTGATACAACTGATCTTCAACAAGAGCTACCAGAGGCGACACAACCAATACGATACCTATAAAAAGTCTAGAGACTCTATTAACTTCCTGAACAAAAACTGCATTTTGATGTAACCTGAACAAGAACTTTAAACAATAGACCTTGCATGATAACAGCAGGCAATTGATAACAAAGACTTTTTCCGCTTCCAGTACTCATCACCACCAAACAATCTTCTTTCAACAGTACCGCATTGATAACAGCTCTGAAGAAAAATCAAAAAAATGCACAATGATCTATCTTAAGTGTAAAAAAACTTCAAGATGCAACTTCTGACATAGATTTAACAAGTTTTTTAAATTCAATCACATTGAATCGATCTCTTACTACTAATGTTAACTAAAAATGTGAAATTTCAATGAAAGAAAACCTCTGAAGAGGACGAAAGTCATTCAATTTAAAAACATCATGTAATACGCGACGACATTCTTTCATCCATTGAAAATCGTCTGAATCCCAAATATTAAGTGAACTTTCATTCTTCACATTTCGTTCAGCTATACGTTTTTCAATCTGCAAAAGTTTTAATGAATATTTTCGATGCAAAAAATTTAAACATCCGAAAGTTGTTTTCAATTCTTGATACGTATTAATGAACTTTCACAAACTAATTTCATTTACTTGAGTGCAGAAAGTGGATGTAATTTCAGTATGACTTCTTGGCCATTTCAGGATGAACTTAAGCTAATCTAACAGTATACAATGAAAAATTAACCTGTGCTTTCCTTTCCAGTAACATATGCTTCCGCTTCCTCAACGAACGCATATCCTCTTCGATTTTTCCCAGTTCCTCATCCAATTTTGACAACTCCGCCGAAAGTTTTGCTCCCACTAATCTTGTCGATTCCATTACCGTTCATCGAGAGAAGTAATTCGAAACTGAATAACGAAATAATCGATTACTGATAAGGATATCATATCGAGAGATACAAACTTCTTGCGTTCCGAACATCGGCCAACAATAACCATAAAACACCACGTACTCCTTTCGTTCCCGAACAGATGTGTTCGGAATTGAGATCGAGATGTTGATCTTTTTGATTACTGGTGATTTTGGGATTGGACATGGTTGGTGGGATGCCCGATTCATCTCAGCTAATAAAAATAGTTGCGGGATTGGGAACTATTTCAGGATAGAATTAAGGGTCAACTAATCTTTATTGATCACAATGAAATCAGTGATCATTGTGAGCGGTTCCCCCGAGATATCTGTAGTTTCCATTCTCATCCGTTCATTTCAAACAAACAAAGCGCCAAGTTGAAAGTTGGAATAGTTGACAACGAACGATTATCTGGAGGAAAATTTACTCACCATCCAATATTTCTATCGATGCTATTTTTAGTTTCATTTCGAGTTGCTTCTTAAAAAACTAGTTCTGCTGCAAATTTGCCCTCAAAGTTTTAATTTCGAAATGAAATTTTTGAAATATATTCATCAAGCTTTTGCTGAATAAAGGAATGATATCTGAATTTACAGGTAATTTTGCTAGCAAAAATTTTCTGAAATATTTCATAAATATTTAAATTCGATATAAAATAGTATGAAGTTAAGAAGTTAAATTTATGAGAAGATTCAATTTGATCCTGATGATTGTCACATGATCTCTAGCGATAATGCTGAATGAAATTTTTGCTGAACGGTTGATCTTTGTCCTAATTCTGCTCGATTGATCGTCATCAATCTTTCTAGCTCATCCGGATATTTCAAAGAAATGAAAATAGAATTCTGGCACAAAGCGATGTTTCTTATGTAATAAAATAGAAATGCAAAACATATTATTGGAATAGAATAATTGTAAAATAGCGAATAAATAATTAAATTAGGAATAAAAAATTACAGAAAATACAATTTCATTTTGAAATTTCTTTTTTTTTAAGTTTTAATTTCCCAAGAACCTCCTAGGTTCAGCATTAGAATTGTATGCAATTATGTAAATAACATTTCTTTTTTTTTTTTTTTCATGGGAGTGGTCTGTTTTTGTGTCAATCATTATGCAACTTTGATATTTGATTCTCATTTTCTTGCCTCTTTCGAATAAAATTCATGAATCTCAAGATTGACCCGAGGTCAAACGTACTAAAATCATGAATTTCAAATCCGAAACATCAAACAAAACACAAGTGTTAATTAATAAAAGATTATGAAATATACACGTATTAAAAGAGATGTTAAATAATTTAGTGACATATGAATGAAAAAAATAGATAAGTTAACTTCCACAGTATACCTTCTACAGTATCTCTTCTACAGTACACTGCAATGTAAAGCTTAAAATTTCATCCCGTTGCACCTCAATCAGTGAATTTAGATACAATTTCTAAATGATTATCTACATGAACAAAGATGCATGTTTCTGGATAGCATTGCAGTGCAACTTTAAATTATCGAAGTTGAATCACATTACATTGCAACTTTAAATTATTATATAAATGTTTCAGATATTTACTTCTTTTTTTTTTAGAAAAAATTCATTGAATTGCTGTTATAAATTTGGTAAGTCAATTGATTAACAAATTATAAGGACGAATTTTTAAATTTAAATCCTAGCGAAAAACAATAATTTATTATTTTACAAAGATTTCAGATAAAAGAATCATGAATTGATGGTAGAAATTTTTTCTAGTACTGGTGACTTTGAACCATTACTGGTAAATACGATGTTCTTCCTGGTAATACCAATTTGTTTATCCTGAAAAAAAGGTATTTTGCTCTAAAAAGTAACTTGAAAATATTCGTGACAAAATGAAGTCGAACAAATTAAAGAAACTGTATTCCTCAAATAAAGTACTGTGAAATTTTGAAACAAATATATGATTAAAGAAATACATGACTAAGGAATAAAGTAAAATGACCGAGGTAATTATCAATTTTATTTATCGATAGGAAAAATTGGATATCAATAATTTTAATTCTAAAAAAAAAAAAAAAAGAAAAAGAATATCTAGTCAAGAAATTATGTTTTAGACCAAAACAATCTTGTATAAGAAAAATTAACTTTTCTTTACTTTTCCTAGGTTTATACGATTGAAATAAAAATTGAAATTCTATGCTGCTTGAGATGATTGACTTCCTTGATAATTTGAATCATAATCACTTTTCTCAAAGTTTGCGAGAAGTATTTGAACAAAATGATCAGAACATATCTTACTAGAGTACTATCTAATGCAGGAATTATGACGTTATTCTGAACTTTTCGTGATTTCCTCTGTTCCATATTCAATGAATTGCTGTGTGAAATTCGGTGGACCTGAAGTGTTCGCGATTGACAGAATCCTTTCTGGCATATATCACATTTGAATGGTTTATCCTTCGAATGAATAAATCTGAACAGAAAGATAATGAAATGCAGTTTGAAATACAAACCTGAATTGAGTAGAAATAAAATTATCATACTTGTTTCTGTGCCTGTCTTGCCAACTTGCACATACTGATTAGAAAATGATGAATTTGAAAAAAAAAAAAAAAAAAAAAAAACAGAAAACTAAAACTTGTGGTCTCGGAGATGATCCTGTCTTCGGAAAGCTTTGCCACAAATATCACAGTCATACGGTCGCTCATCGGTATGTGTACGTTCATGTATTAACAAATTATATGATTTGGTAAAATGTCGATTACAAAATTTACAAATAAACTCTTTCTTTGGACGAGCTCCTCTACCGATATTACGTTTTGGTAATAAAAACCTGAAAGTAAGTATTATTGGAAAGTTTCTATTATTTTTAATTCCCTTAAATCAACCTTCATCTATACCTGATTTGTATCCAAGTTTGATCATTTAATTATCAATTGAAATCGAATTCGAAAAAAACTCACCATGGTTTATTAGATTCATTCGTAGGAGCAGTGGATGCAGTTGATGTATTTGGTAAACAACTTCGTGCTAATTTATTGCTACTTTTCGTTGCTCTTGCCATCTAAAATTAATTAATGAACGTAAAAGAAAGACGAAATTAACTGAAATGAAACATAGTTTTTTAAAGGAAACACGATTTCTTTTTCTTTTTTCAAAAATAAAATATGGAAACCAAAAAATAAATTAATTCATAAAAAGTTTCATTTGTGCAGCAAAAAACAGCAAAATATTTTAATTCAATTTAGTTTTTTCTACTTTCTTTCCATTATTATTTCTTCTCTCCTTCTATTTTATTCTGTGCCCAAAACTTCTTTTCAGATTAGAGTATTTGATTTTTTGTGCAAAAAATAAAAAAAATTTTTTTTAGCATAAATTTTAACTATAGTCTTTCCAGGAGTAAATTGAACTTCTCTATTTTCAAACTTAGTTTTCAGAATCAATCCATCAGTTTGAACCAAATGATACACAATCATTAGTGACCTCTAACCTACCTTGCTTTCATTTTCGATGCTTTTAGCAAGTTGAGTAAAATCAAATTTTGGATAATTGTTTGAAACATTTCCTCTTCTATCATCTTTTACTGATTTTATCGCCATTTGTTGGTGTAGATGGATGACTCGTTGCCTCTGAAGAATCACTGATAACATCATAGTGAACTGTTAAATTGATCAGTGATGAAATCGATCATCTATTGATAGCAGCTAGTGATCAGTAAAATAGTTTAGCATTAGCAATGCTGTTGTTATTGTTGCTAAAACATGACTACAACATCGAACAATCTTATAAATACTGTCTTTCTTATCTAACTGATAATTTCGATTCGTCATTTCCATTTGCGTTTGACTATCAACTTTCCAGAGACCGCCAAGTGATAGTTTTTTTTTTTTTGTAATAAACGCAAAATGTTTAAACATGCCGTCCAGTGATATTTACTTACTTTTATGGTCATCAAAATGATTTTGTTTGATAAAAAGATAAATTCACAATTATCACAACAACAACTACCTGCGCATCGGCTGACATCTGAGCAAGCATCATTTGCCGGTAAATATGTATGTAATAGCGATTCCATTGCTCGCTTGTATACTGATTAGGAAAAATCGTTGGTGCCGATGGTACCGGAACAGTTGACTGTTGTGTTCCGGTCAGTGATATGAAGCCACCGAATGGATACTGACTCGGAGGCGGATGCATTCTAATTTCTGGAATCGCGCGATTTTGTAACATCCGAAAGCGTTTCAACTGCGCCACTACTCCTGGAAAGCTCATAAAACCGATAAGATAATACTATTATCAGTATTATCAGCGAAGAATTTTTAAGAATTAATGTAGTACAGCAAGTGGTGTAAGTTTGTTTAAATTAGGGATTCTAAATGTTCAGATTCTCAATATTTTCATTCAAATAGCGCTAATTCAGTAATTTCCTCGGGAAGAATCTCAATCACAGAAATTCTTATATGATTATGCTCGTATGCACGTATGTACTTTATAAGCATTAAGAATGTGAAGGCTGATATGATATGATATGACTGACAATTACTGTTTATAAAACATGTCGGCACACTTTGTAGCTTTTTTTTGAATCGTTTATTTTGCATGTGCAGATGAATGCATGTCAGTTTTCATGTGATTTGCATGTCTGCAAACAATTGCTTGTGTGCCATTGCATGTTTTGCCTGTCACTAAACTTTCTGAAATCTTTACGCAAAGGTTACAATAATATAAATGGCGGCAAAGATGAAAGGTTGCATCTGTTGATGATATGTCAAGTGATCGGCGTAGAGTTATTCATTCCGAAACAACAATCATTAACCATATAAATGACAATAACTGTTCCAAATGACTGCACAGAAAAACACATATTTACATGCATCTTCTTGCATATGATGCAATAAGCATGCAGAAATGCAGGTACACATACCTAGATGCAGTACAGGGCAGGTTTTTCGAAGAAAACATCGAGAATCTTAGCTTTAGCTATTAAGAAATTACGACAAGTTTTCTGGAGGATTTCGAGTACTGCACTCTATCAAATAAATTTTGAAATTTTCGAAAATTTAATTTCTTCCCTTAAATCTGACAATCTCGAAGATTCACAATGATGCCTTTTCAACAGATTCTGATCAGATTGTATTTTATTAATGTAGAAAAGAATAAACTATCTACAAATGAATCAGTAAGAAAAAATATGGATGTTTCATCAAAGTTATTCGTCAAAAAACACAACCTCTTGGTCTTTTGAACCTTTACTTTCTAAATGTGGATGTACATGTGAATGCAACTTTATGCCGAAATCTTCCTTCCTTCCTTTTTTCTTCATGGTCCTTCTAGCTTACTAAAAAAGGTTGACACAATCACGAGCAAAAAATCTGAATAAACTTTGTTGATCATTTTTGCTTGCATTATTCCTCATGAACATGCAAGCTTTACTACTACAATAAGGAATTAGTGGACTTGAAATGAATCTTACTCTTCATGATAACAATGATCCTTCCGTTATTTTAAGTGGCATTAAAGATTAAATCTATCTGAAGCGATTAGAAAGAATAAATTTAAAAGTTTTCAAGGAAGCATATCGTAGGAAGAAGAGAATGAATCGTCCGGACGTACCGACTGAAAATGCATGAAAAGAAGCTGAAGGTGGAAGTAGCAGGAAAAGAATCGTGCGGCATAATCTTTTGATCGTTTAAAAATCAAACATACTGAATTGATGATAGCAACAGGAGAAACTCTTTCATACATAAATATAGTGCTAAAATTTGCTTCTGATTTGAATGCTTCACAAAAAGCAGCGACGAGAACGACCACTCCTCCATTTGAGCATCAAATAGATGAAAGGATGAAGCCGCCGCTCGGTTCGACATTCTGGACTGATTCCTTCCTTCACACACCCCCATCTTCCGCATCCATCCATCCGATCCTTCAGATGACAATCGCTGGTATTATGCCTCATTTTTATACCATTTTGTATCTTAAAATTTGAATGCTTACCGCTTCCTTTCTATTTTTCGATTATCAGCGAGAGCATTCACTATCACCAACTTTTACTTGCCATTATCTTTTTCATACTAAGCTTTTATAAACTGAAAAAAGAACTGGACATAGAAATCTTTTGGGCAAATTTTTCCACTGATAAACTTTGGACAAATTAAAAGTTTTATTTGAATTTTTGTACTATTTTTCAAATGTTCTTTATCGCTTTTAACAATAATCACATAAAGAAAAATTATCATTTGTATAAAAAAATTTCAAACTTAACAAAATTAATAACAATAAAAATTGATAGAATTTGGAAAGTTAGGGTCAAATTTCGAAATTTAAAATATTTTTTGAACTTCCATTAATTTTTTTGCTTAAAAAAAGAAAAAAAAGGACAAAAAATGATGAAAAGAATTCAATATGATAGATAAGTATTATCAAAGTAAAATTACTGCTTTTAGAACGATTCAACTGAAAATCGCTATCTTTAAGATTTAATTTCCGCTCAATATCTTAATGAATGATTGCATATCAGCAATAACTTTATCAGGTATTTGCTGCAACATTCAAAAAATAATAAGTAACTTGTGCATATATAAATCAGCATAATTTATCAGTTATCATTGGATCAATAGCTTTTATCATAAATTTTCAATTCATCAACTTCATTTATCAATTACTCTTTCGTGTTTTCTAAAATCTTTGTAAGTTCTTACTATGCTAGAAATTCTTTCAATATTTCAAAAACTATACCAAATGAATCTGATTCCGAATCAAACAATGATTGATTATTATTTTATAATTGAACTTCTTATTTATGATATCATCAAATCCTAATCTGTTACAGTTTAAGTGTCGGAAAGGAGTTTAATAAGCATTGTTGCTTGGGTCATTCTTATCTAGAAATTTTTGCAACTGAGAAAACATTATTCAAATTGAAGTAGATTAAATTCCCATTACATTCTGTTCACGAAGAATAATTACAATAATTAGCAATTATTTCAGAAATCTTTTGTCTCACTTTTCAAATATGTTCACCCAAATTTCTTTTCACGTTGCATAATTTTTGTGGAACGATTCATCAATCTAAGAATGAATGTAACTTTTCTCAGTATTCATCACCTGAAATTAATTCAAGCATTGCTTGAAATATAAAAACAAAGAACTTGTGACAAACTTGAGAACTTGAGAATTCATTTTTTGCACTATTGCTTTCTATTTAAATCTCGCTTAAATTTATTTTTTCTCACAACTTGCAATGAACTTGAAATCATTCAAATGTATAAATAAATTCTATTGCAGAAGAAAATCGCAGTACACAGTACATAAGTTCAATAATAGTAAAAGCAAAAATGATCTATTCTAAGATGAAAAAGAATGTGATAAGAAAGTGTTAATAATGATAACGAATGACCAATGTTATCTTTTTGATCGCAGTAGTCGGAAGTATGACGAAGTAATTATACAGAAAAAAATAAAAATTGTATGAGAGTAAAATTAATTAAGTAATTAAAGAAGAAAAAGAACTGAATTAATTGATACTTGTAGCAATTAGTATTTAGTTATCTAGGACACAATAAAGAACTTAATTAGTTGTGATATTAATAGTAGTTATTTTCATTTATTTCATGGTACTCATTTCACTCACTCTGGGCAAAAACTGAATTAGGAAAGCAAACATAAAACGTATTTGCAAAAATAATTAACGATTAAACGGAATAATTGAAATTTCATATTGAAAAAATTCTTTTTTCTCTTTCACTTTGAATTTTATCTTTTTCACAACGAAACGGATTCTTGGTCGACCATAGATTTATCACAAAATTTTGTAGCATTCCTCTATCATATCATATGATTATATAATGTGTACTGACTGAAGTCTTTTTGAAACATGTACAACTGCTCAATTCTATCCCAAATGTACAAAGAAGTTTAAATTAAATTTGAAATAATAAAAAACTAAATTTGAGTTGTTGAGTAAATTTGGTAATATCCAATGAGTCTGTGGCTTCATTACGACCGATAATTAAGGATTTTTTTCAGATTGCTGAGAAATTATAAATTGAGCGTCGAAAAATATCAAAAATATAACTAAATCATGATGCAAATTCATTAATTGCGTGAGTTTCATAAAGTTTTTTGCTTATTGCAAGATCAATTTTTGACTCGAAATTTCTATTTATCCAAGACTTTTTGATTTCAAAATTATTAATTTAAATATAAATCAATCAGAATTAAAAGATCAAGTGTTGGTTCTAATTTTTATTTGAATTTTTATTAAATTCGAAATTTCTTATTTAAAAATTCTTAATTTCAAAATTATTAATTTATCATAAATTAACGAGCATTATTTCTAAATTGCTCGATTAAAAAGTAATTTATTCAGAAAATATTCAAGTTAAGAGTTAATTCATAGTTGAATAATGCTCGTTGAATTTTTGAAGGATAAAATTTTAGTTATTTGATCAAATGATAAAATTTCCATAGAGTATTTGGAATAATTCTACGAATTACTTCCATGTCCTGCGCGTCTCTCTCCCTATCATATTTCCTCTCTTCTTCGAACTCAAATGATAATTTGATAAAAGATTAAAACTGATAAGTGCGCAGATTGATAAAGCGCCAAGAGAGACTGATAAAAGCATTTCGTCGACAGATAAACAAACAGACAAACAGATAAATCAACGAAAATAAAGAAAGTGCGAATTAGTCACGCCGACCGCTAGCGACGAACACATCTACTGGTTGGTAGTAGCAGCCGATCGGTGGCTTCATCGATACTTATCTGCTACCGTAACCCTTCCAACAACGTCTACTGGTTGGTTAATAGCTACAGGAGCAGCTCCGCCCATCAAAAAAGTTTGCAAAAAATTTTGATATTTTCTAACTGTTCAAACTTTCAAATCATTGTAACTATTCAAAATCCTGAATCATTACTGATAAAATTGATAAGATCAGGTTTATTTATTTGAAATATGCACTTATTAATTTAAGGAAAGATGCAATTTTACTTTTTATCAAAACACGTACTTCCTTTATTTAGCAAATAATAATTTCATAACAGAAAAATTCGTATAATATAAGGATTATTAACAAAGAAAATTGTTTGAAAATTATCTAGAAACTAATTTCATTATAATCATTTACTTATCAGGAACTAATTTCATTATAATCATTTACTTATCAGAAACTAATTTCATTATAATCATTTACTTATCAGAAACTAATTTCATTATAATCATTTACTTATCAGAAACTAATTTCATTATAATCACTTACTTATCAGTCAAAATAACCTTTCCTTCCTGGCTATGATCTGAATGAAATTACAGATAAACTTTTTGGAAATAATTCACAAATTAGGTATTAGAACACTTAACCTAGTTTCTAAATGATACATTGTAAATATAAATATGGAATAATTTATCAACAAATTGCTAGCAAACTTCTTAACTCATTGAAAGTATACTTATTATAATAACTTATTACTCCTAATCAAGCAACAAAAGACTTAATTATCTAATCGGGTTCGGTAACCAGAATCATTCAGATAATTAAGTTTTTTGATCAGCAATACTATCAATCTCTTGAAAAATACTCACGATGACAACAATTCAATTTTTTTTGCAACTTGTCACTAATTCAGGCTTGTCGATGGAAAACTTACTTTCTACTAACTTTTATTAATTTTAAATTTCGTTATATTTTGGGTTAAAAAAACTTCATTTAAAAGAAAGAAAATACAAAATTTATTTAAATTTTCTTCAGAAAAAAAAGACTTTTTCTGCCCTAAATTATTATGGATCCTGAATCTTGCTCCCCTTTATTTTAAAAACAATTACGTTATATGAAGGTTTTAAAATAAAAGAAACTTAGGACGTCGAAAACGGATACTGTAGTTTATTAAAAATTGCGTTTTAAATTCGCCATTTGTCAAAACATCCGAACATCTATTTATCATTATCATTATCTTTCTACTTATCACTAAAATATCTTTTTTAAAGTGATGTGATATTGTGGGGAGGATTAAAACTAAAAATTAAAAAAAAAAATAATGAGAAGCATATAATCGTTATCATTTCTCTATCTTTTCCGGTTGCGCAAATACTTCCTGGATTAGGTACGTAATTTCAATAAGATTTTTAACGTGATAAAGATAGTTAATTGTCAATTAAGCATTGATTTCCAGATCACTGAGGTGTTAAAATGTTACCCAATGCCAAATGGAACCGTAAAATTTCGAATATAATGCTCTAATGGATTGGAAACTTTTTCCGGTTGAATTTGTACTTCTCATGGTTTCTTTTCTTTTTTAATGAATAAAATGAATACCAAAAAAGAGATACTGAGTAACGTTTACGTTTTATTAGAGTGTAGACTTATAAATTGTCTTTTATAATTTTATAATTTCTAAAAAATTCAATATGTGACATAAAAATCATAACAATTTCTTGCAAGATTTTTGTTGAAATAAATCTTGGAAAAAAGAATTTCCTCTTTGAAATATAATTAATCTAGCAGTGAGAGTTACGCAACACAATTCTACTTAAAATAAATCAACCTTTTTTCGGAAAGTAATAGGTTCAGAAGTTCACGAAAATCAGTCAGGGGCCATGGAATTATCTTTTGAAATTGATCTTTCTGATAATTGATACATTTTATATTCAAAACTATTACATATAAGAATCTATTATGTTGCCTAATATAAACATTTTGAACGGATTAAATCATTTTAGAGCTGCGGGTGTGCGGACGGAAAGTTTTCATTTCAAAAATCCGCAAAAGGCGAAAATTTAGCATATCGAAGAGATTAGCAGAGTAAAAATGTTTATCGAGGGGTGAAATATCTCAGTCGATCGTCAGAAATATAAAGATAGTTTAGGAAGATGAAAGTAAGTACCGGGAATAATGGAATAAAAGTGATTAGATACTAATCGGGAGAGGGAGAAAGGAGTAATGAAGACATGAAACCTTAAAAATATACAAACGAAAAGAGCTTTGATTGTTTTCATGTGTTTGTTGCGATCTGATCAGTTCATAAACAAACCAAGAAATGATTGTTTAGCAGATTTCGGTGAATTATACAAAATATATGGCGAGAAAAAACACTCCAAAATACTACTTATTAACTTTTTTCTTGCAAGTTTTATTTGCAAATAAGCAAAGATATGTTTCAAACTTGTAATTTCCGCTTGCAAAAACTGAAGAGATGGAAAACTGCGCTTATTTCATTGTTATCAACTTCCTTATAAAATTCTATCCTGAAAAGTATAATTTATCTCATTTCATCAAATTATCCTCAAATTTTAAAATCATAATATGGAGATAGAAAATGAGAAATGTCAGGAATGTGTAAAAAAAATAAAAATAATCAAAATGAAGGTACAGTGCGATTTCATCCGAAAGATAAAAAAGAGAAAACCGAAAATTGGGAAGATAAGGAAAAGAAAATCGAAAATTGCCTATGAAATTACGGAACAGGAAATTATGGAATCTTCTCTTGTTTTTCATTTAGAAATTCTTCGTATGCCATAAAATTTTGATACTTTTTAAGTATTTTTAAATAATATCCAAGTTTTGATGAACTAATCGATGTTTTTATCTGAAAATATTTATTAAAAGAAAAACCAAAATTTTTTATTTAAAACGAAATAGTTTTATTTGAAAGTGTGCGCATTCGATTTTATATACGATTTTTTTTTTTTTTTTCATCCTTTTTTTTAATATCAGCTATTAATTTGATAGATATTTTCATTCTTGATTTGTGCAAACTTTCAGTTTATGAACAAAACAGTTGCGAATGTTGTCGTCCTGAGTGATTGCGATTCAAATCAGAGGCGATGATTAATGATTAAAGAAGCCTATCATCCATAAAACTGCACAAACAATTAAGGTGCTCGAAATGGGAAGAAGTAAGGGGGGAAGGGGGAAAGGTAGGCACTAAAACTTGACACAATACAGTACTTAGCAAAGGAAAGACCGGATTTAAGACTTATATCGGAAAAAGGGTGCCAGTTTTGATAGGATAGAATAGCAAAAAGAGGATTTGCAACCCATCGTTACTCGGAAGCTTTATAGCAAATAACCAACGAGAAATGGTATAGAGATCATGGAAAAGTGTGAGAAACAGACAGGGTCATTACACAGGATTGGTACAAATGGTGTATGTGTATGTAAACCCGCAAGTTTGCATTTATGTTTATGTGTATGCGTGTGTATGTGTGTATGTCTGTATGTGTGTATGTGCGTATGTGTGTATGTGTATGTGTGTATGTGTTTATACAACATTTTATGTGAGCAATATTGCTTGAAAGCTTCGCACCGATAAACGGTTTATGTGCCCTTATCAAAGAGTGCTAGGCTTGGTAAACAGGTCAAAGGGGAAGAGAAGGGACTTTTCCCTCATTCATGGAATTTCCAATGAGAAAAATTCACCAGGAAATTAACAAATTGTTAATTTATTACTTGCTTACTCTCAAAGTAATAATGAAATGCTAGCACACTTCGAATACAGCCATGTTTTTGCTATTTATTTCGGAAACTTACATTTACACAAGCAGTCGTCCTGAAAGTTTTCGAGAAAGCGATCTGATCATCGAAGTTTCAAAAATATTCATCAAAAAAGATGTACTCGCAACCTTATAAATAAATATGAAACCATCTACTATACAGTTATAGTTAAAACAAACGTATGTTATCAAGAAATTAACTTTTTTTTTTTATGACACAATTGCTAAGCTAATAAAAGTATGATGATCAAATTATAAGTAAATAATAGAAATAAGCAAAATAATGCGTGACAAAATGAACTACGCATTTCCATCAATAAAACGTTTTATATCTGCATCTTATTTGTCATGCAAATCAAATATAAGCTTGATTTAGTGGGTTTTTTTTTTTTTCGTTTTTTTTTTTTTGTATCAAAATGCTTCATCTTCTTAACAAAGTAAACAGATGCGAAGTATGATTTTTTTTTTTTTTTTTTTGAGGACATAAGGGGTCGGCATT
>KZ270017.1:2920-67562 GCA_002249935.1 Onchocerca flexuosa | reverse complement strand
AATGCCGACCCCTTATGTCCTCAAAAAAAAAAAAAAAAAAATCATACTTCGCATCTGTTTACTTTGTTAAGAAGATGAAGCATTTTGATACAAAAAAAAAAAAAGAAAAATTTTTTTTTTTTTTTTTTTTTTTTTTGTTGTTTACAACGAATAACATCTAATTCTGATAATTAAATGATCTGTTAACGTAGTTGAATTTTCCGATTCTGAATTAAAGGATAAAACAGTTTTACAGCTGTCAATCGTAGAGGTTTTTGCACATGCAGCATGACTAGCATGCACTAGTAATATTGAAACGGACAAGTTACTGATGATTTCTAGTTAATTGAAAAGTTTAAGATGAAATTTGAAAAGTACAACATTTCATTCGCAATTTTTCAATCTGCAAAAGAGACAACGAGAAGCATCAATTTTGATGAATGTATGAAGTTTGCCGAATGACGACGTTAGAAAAGCTTTTCACCTTCTCTTTCCTCCTTCCTTCCTTCTAATTCAGTAATAAAAATATTTAAAAAGAAATTGTTTACTTAAGTGAATGGTTTGCAGGAAACATATTGCGCAATTTAAATTTTATGATAGTGAACACTATTTGTCAGCAAAATCAGCAACCTGTTGATTCGCATCTTTTGAATGATATTTATATAAGTTAACTTTTATTGAATGAGTTAATTTATCTCAAAAAACGATGACAAAATGTTCCGATCAATCAATGAAATCGCTTACAAAAGAATTTAAATTATAAAATACATCTTAAAAGATAAAGTCAGAGAATTAATTCCTTGAGCCTTAGTAGAAGAGTTTTTGAAAAATTTGACAAAATTTCATACAACAATAAAAGTGCATGCATGCCTAATAAAGATGCAAAAATCAGAAATATTATTTATATATAAAATTATTAAATTTCATTATTATTAAAAAAAATTATTAAAAATAATTATTAAAAATAATAAATTTCAAATTATTAAATTTCCAAAATTTAAGCATCTATTTTCGCTGCCAATTTAAAACAAACAACGTGCATCCTTCACTTGATCAAGCAGAAGCTAAAAATTCTATTATTATAGGATTTTACAGAACAAGAATTCTTGCTGAATTTTTTGGAAAACGTTTTGGAACAAACATGTCTCTTTTCTGTCTAAATTATTAAAATTCTAAATTTTAGTAAATTTAAATTTTGATTTAAAAAATATTAGATTTTGATAAGAAAAACTTTCTCATATTTTCAAAATGGATAAACAATGATAAAAGGTCAAGCAAGGAAGGGAAGATAAAATGTAAAAAAGTAATGAGAAGTATTCTATGAAGGATTTTTATTCTCAAACAATTGAAATGTTTGTCTAAGAAATGATAGATGGCGTCAGATGGCTGTGCTTCCTTAAGTAAACCGCCACGCCTCTTATCAGTAACAGCACAGAACGCATTCTTTGCTTTCTGTTATCAACTTAAATTTCGTTCCCAAGTGAGAATGGAGTGGACTCGAACATCGAAACTTCATGAAGATCGAAACTTTGGTTTTGGATTTTTGAAAATTCTCCAAAATCAACGCTTTTTATCACCTCAAAGACATATTACAGATTGCATTTGCCACAAAATATATAATTCTCAAAAATCAGTCAATCGATCAAGCCATCAAGCAATCAATCAAGCTGAAAAATAAGCTTAAGTGACGAAGCATCATAGCAATAATTATGATGTCAACCTTTGATTCAGTGTAACAGATCATTTTTTTAGATGCCTTCTTCGCTCCTGGAGAAGTGATAACGAATTGATTTCGCTGATATCGAAGCATTTTGTTAATTTATTACTTGTTTATTCTCAAAGATTAGAATTATTCAGTTTGAGCAATACACGAGCTTTTTCAACCAAACTAAAAGTTGTGCAAATACGTTCCACTGCATTTTGACACCTTGCTTAGCCATTGCTACCATTTGTTTAAATTTCTTGATAGATAATGATAACGATTATGATGTTATCACCATAATAGCAAACATAAGGACTATAGTAGTCAATTATAGATACAGTAGCAGACAAATACTTGCCACTTTATTTTTATAGATAATCTGAGATATGGTAATCAGTTTATATCTCTCTTTTAGTGGAACAATTACAGTAAATATAAATTACAGAAGTAATAATGCAATATTTCCATATATTAACATACATGACAAACATACATACACACATACATACATACAAACTTACACATACCAAATATGTACTATAAAATATAACAAACATATTGGTGAAAATTTCGGTGGCTTCTGAACAATATGTAAACAAATTTTCTTTAAATTGATTTTGTCATGCGGAAGTAACACATAAATAAATGTGGAAGGGAAGTGTCAGAATAGAAATCGATGAATATGCATGAATTAAGGAAAAATCTCCGATTTTCCGAATATGCTCTAGTCTATCCGGAAATAAACTACCATAATAATAAAGGTTCAAACAATGAGGGCCGGAAAAATGAGTGCTACAAAGATAATATGTAAAGTTATAACTAATTTCAGGTTCAATTAGCTCATTTAATTATATTTCAATTAAATTTCAATGAAAAATAGCAAGCGAGGAATATATATTCCAAACAATTATTTGATAATTGATAATTAATTATAATTTATCCTGTTCTAGAAAAATTGACTAAAATGAAAATGTTGAGTGTTCATGCGGGAAATGTTTACATTACAAATGATTTATCATCAAGAGTGTGAAAAGATGCCGGCAAAAATTATGAAAAATGAATTTCCGAAAAAATAAACTATTTATGAGATAAAATTTGAACGAGTTATCAATTGTGGAAAAATTCGAACAAATACGATCACAATCACTAAAACTTTTCCCCACCCATTCTTTCTACCGTAATAATGACATCTCAAACAATTGAAGAAATCAGTCAATCAAAAACACTAGCCAGTGTTAGATAAAGTATTCGTTTTGAAGTGAATTTATGATATCTGGAGTACTTCAGCAACAGCAACAATGACTCTTTGCAAGCACTTGTGGATAATCATTTTTGAATGTTACCGACGACGTTCGTCCGAACTTTTCGACTTCCTTCTCCTACGAATTCTGGCTAATTGAGTTGCTGAGGGATTTATAAAAATGACAAATCGCAACTTTCTTATGCAATCTTCGTTAAAATTAAGCACAGAATGAAATGTATAAATTTGAAATGTGCAGGATTTCTACTTTAATTAATTCAACTTAAGATTTTTTTTCATATCATATCATTCTCTCATCAATGTTTTTGTTATTTGGTTTAGCCTTTGAAGAGAAACCGTTTAATATGCGCCAGATAAGCTCTTGAAGAAAAGGTGTCATTTCTTATTGAAGTAGTTCCACTTATTCAAAGTGGTGTTTATATTTAAGCTCTTAAAGTACTTATTCAAGAAAAATGATGATTTCATGAATAAAAAGACACTTGCTGTTGCTCAAACAGAAACAAATATCTTGGAATATTTTTTTTTGTTGAAGTTTTCTCACACAAATTATCACTAATTGTAATAAAGCTACTTGAATACATATTTATCCAGTAATTTATCATTTACATCTGTCACAAGTCTTCGTCACGACTTTTTCGCATTTTATATGACGAAATCTGGAGTCATTTTAAAACTGCCAATTTATATTGAATATTTTAATTCCAAATTCATATAATAATCCAATAATCCATATAATAATTGAATAGTATTGATTATGGCAACAATTTCCAAAAATTTGTAATTAACTTCTTCAAAAAATTTTGATATTAATAAAGTATCTTACAAATGTTTGAAGCAAAAAAACGAATCAATGTGAAGGATTTAAATATTGAAGGATACAAATTTTGAACTGCAGATCATTTTCTCTCAAAACTCATAAAGCAAGATGAAAGTAAACGATCATCGGATCATTAAATACGTCATTTAATGTAATGGCATAATTCAGGTCAAAGGATAGAGCAAGTGATTTCTCACTTGTCAGATTTAGGAATAATAGAAATGCTATCTTTAAACCAATTTAAGCAGATAATTGATTCTAATGATTCAAATGTATGACATCTATCGTTTCAGGCAAATTTTTAAAAATGATTATGAACTTCGTCTAGGTTAAATTCAGTGCAACTTGTTTGCAATTTAAATCTCAAAATAGTTAGGTTATTTTTACTTAATTAATATTTTCAATGCAAACGCAATGTCCGAAAAAAGTTTGATTAATTCCTGACGGATATGATCACTAAATTCGGCTTTTTTTTTGAAAAATTCAAAAAGTGTTGCATGTTGTCGGCATGCATATCTGCATCTATTCAATTTACAACCCAAACTATCATAGAATGCATAATAATCATCATTATTCTTCGCAAAAAAGCGCAACAGATTTGTTGGCATACCTGCAGATGATCTGCATGATTTATGAATACGGAGATATTCTTTGACGATATACAACACACCAAATTACTTGTTCAGTCAGTGTTCTGATCACACTGGAAAATTTGAATATTGTTTGGTTTTTTATTTTCTAACATTATTTATGAATGGATAAAAGATTCACAATATGCTGAAAAATATTCGGATTTATTTCGAAGACAAAAAAATCAAAAACGATCTAGAAAAGAATATTGACTTGAAATCAATCATTGAATTATATCAACCAAAAAACTTGCAATATCCACTAGATATTTAGTTTGTTACTAACTAACGAACAAATGATTAGTAATAATCATTCTATCAATACAATTGTTCCGAAAAGTTAAAAAAGTTCTGATAGTGCAACAAAAAAGCCATTTTACCGTTTTTTTTTTTTTTAGCTTCTGATGACTTCAGTGTTATTTGCATTATTATTCTTTTTCTAATTAATTTTAATTGTAAAGACATACAAAGTTCATTAAATATTTGCAACGGAAATTGCTGAATTTGCACCGAGTGAATAACTGAATAATTTGTAACTACTGTTATCAATCCGATTTAAAAAAGAGAGAGTGATATTATTAAATGTCATTTTTGAAATGATAATTGTATCTGCTGACATGACCTAATTTTGAAAAATTTAAGAGAAAAAAGATTATTTTTGATTTATTATCTTTTCAAAACTAATTATCATCGCTTATTCTATGCAATTCGTTGTAAATCAGTTATGTAATATGCTTTTAAAAAAATTTAAGACAACTAATTCATGAAGATATTGACTGCTAGTAGCCAGTAAATTTATAAAAAGAATTTCAAAAGAGAAGTGAACAAGAGAGGAAATTTAATGTAGAACAAAGTGACAAAATGATAAATGAAGAGATGGAATGACAACGACGAATAATACTTGCTATCTCATCAGGAGGAGCGGGTGGATAGAAAAGGTATGCAAAATAAGTTTTATAGTTTCGAATCTTTTTTACCCAAATTTTTACGAACAGAAATGACATCCTTTGTTTGAGAGGAAGTAATAGAAGCCCCCAACAGAGCTGATCATTATTAATTAGTCCACTCTTCCTTGAACCATTCTTTTTTCCTTTTTAAATTGACGACAGTAACAATAATAACTGCAACTTTTATAATTTGCTACTCTTCAAAAAATGATGAGAGTGAAGTAATGAGTAGAGGACAGAAGACGTGTGAAGATTTTCATGTTTATAATTCATGAGGTCAAAACTTTTGAAGATATCTCATCCCATTAGATTTCATCGTCCTTTTCTCTTTTTCTTTTCAATGCTTCATTATCATACGACACAATAATCTCAAAAATCATTCGAAATTTTTTAAATCATCTCAAATCGATTTTTAAAAATGCCTAAAATTTAGAAAACAGAAATTAAGTACCGACCAAATTTGATTTCTGCGATATGTATTTTTTGCTGCTGAAATGGTATTATCATCATGGCGACATTTTTCAATCTATTCCAAGTCTGCAATTCATTTTTCAACAATTAAAATTTGTTTGTTACTTGCAGTTATATAAATATTTTTGTTAAATTTTGGTGAGTGATTTCTAAATTTGATCAATGACTTTGAGAAATAAGCGTTATATTATGAATCTGATATCTTATATTTTTTATAAAAATAAATCTGAGAAACGAATACACAGCTGGCCATCCAATAATTGAATAGTTCTTTTCGTTTGTACGTACGTAAACAGCATAAATGAAATGCGTGAAAAGTGATAAGAATCTCTGCTCAGAGTGCATCAGCTTTTCAGGAATATCATTTCTGCATCAGCTTCATCAAAGCCTTGAATGATTGAAAATAAAATAAAATAAAATCATAAAAGTTTCAAATACTCAAATGCTTAACTTCTAAAACCATGCTTTCAACAGGAGAATTATTAGCAAAATTACTCGTTCGAATCTCGGGAATGAATGAAGAAATTATCAATTAATGGGAATTATTACTTACTGTAAGTTAATGTATTTTTCGCTGAAAAAATTTTGACTTCAGACAATTTTTAAAATGAACAAAAAGAAAATGGACAATTCAAAATAGCAAATTTCGATTCATTAGAACCGTAGATTTTCAATTATTCAATGTCATGTTCCCAAAAATATTCCATCTATATCAAGAATATAAGAATATATGCATGAAGACTAATAGTAAACTAGAAGTTAATTAGACAAACAAGTCCAAATGGCTTATCTTTGCCCATTACTTTCCACTCATCTCGTCAATTTTACGATTTTTTTGATTGGCTATCCGGTTCGAGGGTCACTTTTCCTGAACTTATATGGCTTGGCTTAAGAGACATGAATTTTGAAGGGAAAAAAAACTTCGCATACATAGACAAATTATTGTAGCAATTCCAGGTATTAGAGAGAGAGAGGGAAAGGGAGAGAGAGAGAAAAAAGGAGATAGTCAAGAATATTCGAGAGTGAATAAGGCAATCGCTAAGCTCCTTTTTCAAAAATGATAAACTACGGTGTGTCAATGTTTGGAGGGAGTTGTTGTTCGTGATGATTGCAAATCGTATCAACCAGCTTGATGCTGCTAATACCGACTATACCTATGGTCTAGACATACAATGCACACATATACACACATACTCACATACACACATACACACACATACACACACATATACTTGACATATTCTTCTAGATAGACTATGAGACAGCCATCCGTTCAACAATAATTTTCATCATCTGTCCTCCTTTTCACGCATCTATTATTTTTATTTCTATTTAAATTTGCGGGAGAATTTCAGAATTCAAATTTCATGTCATATTTTATCAGCCAACAAAATTATCAATATATCACAGTTGCCAGCCTTTATCAGTAAACAAACTGGCAACATTTTAATGCAGAAATAATTATAACTTTGATGAATGATTTTTGATTTGAAGGCGGAAGTGATAATTCAATCACTTTCTGTCTTGATTGCTTCTCTTTCCTTTTCTTTTTTTTTTTTTTTTTTTTTGCTTAATTAACAAAGATAAAGTTCAGGACTAAAGTGACATGAAAAAATGTTGGGAATAACTAATCTATGAATGAGAAAAGAGGTTGTCAAACTTCTTGAAGACTTAACTATCGATATTAAAAGATTTCAAGCCTATGCAATAAATGATAATGATGGATAAATGAGCAGTCATAGAAGAAACACTATCGCTATCATTATCACAATCGCCATCATCATCATCATTGTATTATCAGTGCAGTTTTGTATATTGAAAAGATGATGCATAATATAAAATAATGTCGAAGAGGAAGGAAAAAGATGAGACGACGACGATTCAAACATGCCGAAAATCGTGGAGTACAAGGGCGCCTACATGGAAGCAGACGATTATCATATCATCATTCCTGTGGCTTTTTCTACTTTTGCTTCTGCTCTTGCTGCTGTTAATTTTTTTTTTATCATGTTGTAACAAATTCTTTTTGCTTCTGATTCGAATTGATGAGCAACATCCGTCCGGCATCTTGACGCCGTCTTGCCATCAATTGTATTCTACTAATTATAATTTCAGTTCCAGAAATATAGAAAATATATCTCTGCCATTGAAATATAAGTTTGTAAATTAGCTTAGTATTTCCTTATTTTAGCAAAGATATGGTCATTTTTCATTTTCAACAAGTATTGGCTAATTACTAAGCCTCGTTGAATTTAAGATTGTCATTATGGGTTATCTTCACGCAAAATCTAAGTAAGCAGAAGGTTGCACGGATCTCTGATGCTAAATTGAGATTGAAAAAATACGTCATTCATGATATTCAGTCGCTTATCCGATGATATAGTCGAATAATAATGTTGTCATTTCTTATTCATTATTTTTTATAACATCATATTTCATTCTCAATAATACAGAGCAAGCACAAATTAAAGATTGAATTTGAATACTCACATGTCTCAATCAGTTCTTAATCTAATTAAAAGTAACATTTGATGTAGAAATATTTTGAATTAAAAGAAACCTTGCTAGGAATGAATGATATATTGCATTACTTTACAAAATATAATACAGCTTCGCGTGAACATGTAAATTCACGCTAATTGAACAGGAATGATTGTCAATCTAAGATTTTATATTTTATAATTTAAGTTGAATGCTTACTTTTCATGAGCATTAAAAATTCACGCTAATTAAACATAAATGTTTGTCACACTGACCAAGTTTTTAACAAATTATATTTCTAAAATAAGTTTTATAATCCATAAATATAGAAAGCCTGATAAAGGAGGAATTAAATAATTGATTTTTTTTTTTTTTTAAACTTGAAGCAGATCTTAAATATATATACAATAACAATGATTAGTGACTTTTTCGAAAAAAAAATGGGTTTCAAAAATGAAATACACAATAATCTGCATTTTGCTGCACTGAAGTCACGCACTCTATTCAAAAATTCTGCTTTGATATCACCGACCGGAAACGAACGATCTCGTCAATAGCTAACAGTAAGTTTTAAATTGCAAACATTTGGCTGTATCTTTTACAACATTCTTAAATTTCAACTATAATATTCAATTACGCCGAAGTGCAAAATATGGCAGAAGTTTTGAGTATAAATGACATCGCAGACCTTTTACTGCATCCTGTTACTCTGTTAACCAAGGACAACGATGGTCAGTGCCAGTATATCCATCGAATCATTTTTCCTCGAAGAAAATAGCATTAATATTGTGATAATAATATTTATGACATACATGCACTAAGATAATGACTCATTTAATGAACGATGAAAAATTGAACCTTATACAATTAATTAGTCGGAGTCAGAATAAAACTCAGCAAATTAGAATATAATATGAGAAGTCTTGCTGACAGCTTTGCTATCCAGTTGTCTGACATTTCGTTCTTTCCATCTATCTAGCTGATTATCTTGTTCCCGATAAGTTCCAACTTCGTGACTTCAAAACATAATTTAACATGTGTAAATAAAAATGTAAATGTTCGTCTTCATCTCCACACAAAGTTTCAAGTTCATAGCAACTGATTTGAAATCTTGACACAGCTTTGCATTCGAATAAGCACCTGTCTTCACAAAGAGAAAGCGCGTGTTTAAGTACACTCTTATTTATAGAGACTAGTTGGACCGTCTAAATGAAGCGTGGCCAGCTACAGTTAGTTACAAAGTAAAAATGAAAAACATATTTCCCAGCAACATTAAAACATGACAAATCATTTTGCGTGAGTATCGTTCTTTGAAAAGAATTTTATGACTGTTGAATGCTCATGCAGTTTTGTTACCAAATTAATGAAATTATCATTTTCGGCTTAATTTGCATCTCGAAAGCACGCTTTAAGGCTGGTAGTAACAATATCATCTCGTAAGAACAAAATATAATCATGGAATGCAGATGAGATGCCTTTGTATATAAATGCTTGTGTATAATTAATTCATTAGTTGAAAAACCATCATCAGATAATTATCACAATTCTTACATCTTATTCATCAAATTCTGTAATGACGATGACTATTCGAAAAGTGGTTAGATAGCATTTGTTTATAAACTGAGTCAGCGCGAAGAAATCATAAAATGGATGGATGCCTGATTAGGTATCAATCTCTCTGTTTGGCAAACTTTCCAGTAATTCACCTGTCTCATAAGTAAAAGGTTTGTATGTGTCTGTCTGCCTACAAAAAGACAGATACAAGCATTTCGAAATAAGCCGCAAATTGATTGAAATGTAATATTTGTCAGAAAAATAATTTTCACAAAATAATTTTCTAGTAAAGCTATTGATTTCTTTTTTCTTCAAAGAATTACAATATGTGAAGCAAGAATTTATATCTTTTGCTCCTTACAAGAGAATCTGCTTAATCATTACAATCAATTTCGATCAGATTTAAATCAATTTGATTCGATTAAATCACTCATTCATTGTGTTCAACACGACTCGCCGATTATTGTTGTAGAAATAGTCAAGTGATCATACGTTAATCATGGAATGCACATGAAATTTTTTAATAATCAGAAATAAAGTCGTTATGTTTAATTCATAAACTTGTCAAACTTTCCATAATAATTTGACTAGCTAAGATAATTTGGATCAATAGTTGTTTTTTCTATACGTGAAAACATTTTACAGTAAATTTGATGTCCAACCTTATTCATGAACGATATGCTTTCGGAACTAAATTGTATCTCAGGGAAAATATATCTTTCAGAAGAAATGTACTAGAAATAGTGACTAAATGATTGGTGGCAATAAAGATACCGTAGCCTTGAATATAAGTTACTACACCAGAGGCTCAATTCAATTCCATCAATCTAACTATCATTATGGCTTATGTCCACAGTTTAATATTATATTTCCTGAGAACCAACCAAATTACATTATTTATTAGAACCACCATATAAAATATACTGATATAAGACAAATGTAGAAGTATCAAATCTTTCACAGACATCTAAACATAATGAGAAAAAATAGAACTGATAGAAAACGAAATCAAATGGTTTGAAATCTAAGTTGCATCTTAAGAGATTGGTGAACTTTAATTTAAGCAAATGCTTCAAAATAATATTACTCATCTAATTTAAACTAGAACTTTCAAATAGCAAACATGAAGAGCTTAGGAAAAGAAACTTAATTAGTTGACATTTTGGGAACAAAGTTAAAAAACATGAATATAGGAGAAAGTTAAACATTAAAAAAAAAAAAGATTCAAGAATCGGTGAAATTAACCAAACAGTTAATCAAAATGAATCCAATAGCATATCGAGCCTAAAATGGTGTAGTAATTGATTGCACGACGTTCTCGAAATCGTCACTGTCATTATAAATAAAAAAACAATCATCTATGCACACGACATCAAAGGCTCCACGCCGACTGCCGGTGTCCAGAAAAATGATTATTTTTGGGCAATTTCGAGCCAATAAAGATTTTTCTTGCAAACCATGCAAAAATGCATCATGATGAAATTATGTCTATCCATATGCATTTATCCCTGTCTCTTTATTCAGATAATTTCATTTCGGAAATACAAAAGCAGCGAAATTCGAATTTTGATATTTTTTATAGTTCTAGATAAGCTTCCCTATGCTTCCTGGAAATGACTGAGTAAAATATTTAATTCATTCATTCAAATCAACAGATATCTTCACATATATTGAACCTATCTGTAGTGTAATTTCCGGTGGTTCTTCAACCACGAATTTAAAATAAGCTCTGTTAATTGGTTAGACATCAAGCTTTTTTCTAAGTTGTGACAGAGATGAATCCTGGTGAGAAAAGTTTTACTGATTAATGGAGGAGTGATTCTTCGTTTAATTACAAACTATTATTAGAGAATTTCCATCTTCGATTTTCGAAAAAATGATAAGAATAACAATTCTTAAATCATTTCATTTCTATACAGAATAATTCTGTAAATTCTATTTCTGTAAATTCTTTTCTATACAGAATAATTCTGTAAATTCTATAATAATTTCTGCTTGTTTTCCTCATGAATATATGACTTTTTTCTTTTTCTTTACATTAAATCAAATAACTCCATAAGTTACCATAAACGCATAGCTATCGATTCAGCACAATTGCTACCGTAGTCTGATGTCAAAAAGAATAAGCCAACTTCCTGCACACGAAAAGTTAATGTTGCTCTATTCAAATTTAAATTTTTTAAGTTTGGATTTCAATAAATTTACAAATTTCTTGCTTGAATATTGAATAAATTTACTATGATTGTTTAGTAGTCTTGACTTTGACAAGATCAAAAACCTTTACGCTAGTGTCATAATCATCCTATTCTCGTTAATCTCTGCAAAACAATCAGCAAAAAGCATTCATAAAAGGACAAAATGACGCAGCATTCATAAAAGGACAAAATGACGCACCCGGAAATTATGATAAGCGTCATAAGCTAGGCCAGGAAGGAAAGCTTGGCCAGGAAGGAAGCTGACTCAGTCCTCAAAACTCATCGTATCATTGTCAGCAGCCTTTTCATTAGGCCTTTCTTAGTTTTATGGAGAAAGTAAACGAAGTACTGTCACTTTATTTTCCAATACCTTCTCTATCAGTAACTGAGATGAACAATTATTAATTAAACAATGATAATTGATGGAATTCTTGCAAAACTTGTCTCCTTTCATACTGGGAACTGGAAAATGACAGTCACTTGGATGTGGAATAAGACCAAGTTTCTTAACATAAGTCAAGTTGCGCTGATTTAACAAGCAGGTCAGATTATGAAATTGGTGACTGATAAATTATTTGATAAAGAATTACTTAAATGCAAACGTGGAATTATTATTAATAAATTCAAACTGAAAGTTTTGAAAGTGAAATTACGCCATTATTGTAGTTAATTTTCAACGGTTGAATGAATAATAAATGGCATCAAATCGCGTAATTAATACTTCTGCTTTATTAGTTACTTTTCTCTCCGTGTATTACAGAATACAAGAAAGAATGGAGCGAACTGTGTAAAGAAGAACAAAAAAAAAATCTTTGGACTATGAAGTCACCGTTCTTTCATGTACTATTGGTTGTAATCATTGTTAAAAGATAACATAAAAAGGACAATGATGATAAGCTAATGCTCTTGCAAAGTACCCGAATGGAGAGGAAGACAGTGGACTTCAATTCATTTCTGCAAAAAGTCGAATAGCAAATATTAACGATAAATGCATTAATGGTGATTAATCTTTTCGGTTATTTAGCTTTCTTTTTTGCATGGTTTATCTGTTACTATTTATCTCTCTTCTATTTAAAACTTCCAGCAAAACCTAAAAGTAGAAGATCGAAAACTTCTGACTTAAAGAACCAAATAATTGCCTCTAGAAACACCGACCATTGCATTATGGATCATCAAAGTGACCAAACTGGGATTGTCAAATATGTGGAACCAACTAATGCAAACTTGTGACTGGCGTGTTTATGATGATGGTGATTGGTTGGGCTGGCGTTGTCATGATGAAGTGATGGTTGGTTTAGTACCGTGCGTTGTATTACTCATGGTCTTTTAAGAACTGTGCGCTTGAAAACGGTTTATTTTATTGCTGTTATTTGATGATTAGTTTTTAGCCAATGGGGAATCAAATTAATTTCTCCAAACACGTAATAGGATCTTTTGCCGTCTGGCTTGAATATTTTCACTTATACTATATTATCTAACAATTTCAACTAACTTCTTAGAGATGTGGAAAATTATTAGATTTTTCAGTCATATTTAATATTTCCTTTTTCAGTCATTAACATAAGTATACTGGTAGGAAGGCTGTTAATCATGCCAGGTGTACATACATTTTATGATGGTTCAACCGTTTTGCAACCAATTGCTGATATGATTGGCATTGAAGTTGACAAAGTAAGTCTTTCTTGTTATCTTTTTGCACAAATTGCTTTTCCTATGAAAGTTGAAAAAAAGGAAATTTGTTCATGATATAATTGATGCAAAATTGAAATTATATTTCTAGAAGTTATTCATTCCTTCAAATGATTTCGTCATTCTTCGATCAATTTTTAATTTTTGCAGATATTAATGCTTAAATAGTACTTACGAACTTGTGAAGTCTAGATATTTATTATGATAATTTTAAGTCAAGGGAAATGAATAATTGAAAAGTTGTTTTGCTTATTTTAAAGTCATATGATCTGCATCTCTTGTTTCTGTCACATAATTATTTATTATTTCAGATCAATTTAATTTTATGTCAGTTCATGTCATTACCATTAGCTTATCTCCATTATTATATGTTCACTTCAACTCGGATTTCTCGAACAACACGTGTACTATGTCCTGCTATTTTGGGTTTAATGTTCTGTTATTTTTGTTTTGGAAAGTATGTTTTTTCTCATGTTTGTTTTTATGCAAGAGACTACAGTAATAATTAGACTCCATCAGATATTTGGAGCATTAGTAAACATTAGTGATCTGCTTATAAAACTCCACTTCTAAATGGTTGCTGTTACGAGCATCAGGCGATATTTATAACAAAATCTCTTGAGACATCTGATTTCTCTTTTAAAATATGTGATTTCCAATTTTTTTAAATATCTCCCTTATGATACTAGAAGAGATCAATTGAAGAGTGCAGGGGTTGTCGAATTTCCTTCGTTTCTTATAATCAATTTCATATTTTTTCAGTGCACTGAAACACTTGATATTGCTAGTTGGCTTATCATATGCAATTATGCATTTCTCTCCATCCAAAATTGTACACAAGTATGTTTCTTCAATTTTAAATTGAATGATATTCTTTTTAAAACAGAATAGTGGCCTAAAATTTCCTTATCATTTTTTAGAATTTCTTTTATGCTGACGGCTTCTTCCAAAAATTTTTTAAAAAATTGAAGAATTCCTTTATCTTTTTTAGCTCTTATTGCTGATTCAAAAAGTTCATTTCTCGGATTAAAAATACATTCATGGAAATATACTCCGTCATCTTATTGTTTCTAACAGATTTTATTTAAAGACAATTTATCTTTTTTTTTTTTTCATAGATTTGTATTTATATTCGCCATGAGTTATCTCGTTTTTCTACATTGGTATCGATGGTATATACTGACTACTTATTATCTCGATGTTACGGGTCCAATGATGGTTGGTTATTTGTTTGTTTTTTGTAATTGTCATCAGAGAGATACAAAGTTATAAAGTTATTGAAGAATAATGTTTTTTCTGTGAGTTTCAGTTCCTTTCAAATTACAAATCTTGTAGTTCATCATTATTTGATAGGAAGAAGACTACAGAGATATTTTCGGCACGATATACAACCTTTCCTTTTTTTTACAGATACTAGTTCAAAAAATAACAGTGCTTGCTTTTTCCTTACACGACGGAAGAGGAAAGAAAAATGAAGAATTGAATAATGTACAAAAAAAAGAAGCTCTTACGTAAGTGCAAATTTTATTCCCGACTCATTTCAGTTATAATGTCTCGAAAAACTACTTTAATTTACAGTTTTAAATGTGTTTAATAATTTAGAAGACTTGATATATGATTATCCAGAGTACGAAGCAAATTATGAAAAAAAAAAAGTGGTTGGAACCTGTAACCAACTTCGGGAAGCCAATATTAGGCCATCTCTGGCATATAGTTCTGCTATTCTCAAAAAACACTTCTCTAAAAAAAGTATGTCTGATATTATAACATTTTATTTTAGATCGTTACCTGATATGCAGAGTTTTTTAAGTTATATGTTTCATTTTCAAACAGTATTAACTGGTCCAGCTTGTTTTTATACCGATTATATGGCATGGATTGATGGAACAGCTGCTATTGGTAAAGATGGAAAGGCTAGTACTGTTTGACTTTAATTATTGTCAAATATATTCCAAAAATGAAGCAGATGGATAGTAATGCCGGGATACAGTATGTTTGACCATTTAGCAATTGTTATTTATTTTAAGATCGAAAATATTCTAAATTTAAGAAAAAAATACATGGAAATTTATGTAATATGTTCCGTATTGAAGATAACGCTTATTAGTCCCAGTGATTTAACTTGACTGAAAATGTTATTTTCAAAATAGGGATTAAACAATGCTTAGAAGCATTAAATCATTGACAAAAACTGTGTCGTAGTTCCATACAATATTTTTTCGTTCATTTTATGATTTTTTTCTAATTTTCATCCGCAACTAAATAATGTTTGCGCGCTAATCCCTTGATCAGATCTTATATTGTTTCAGTTGAAGAATTTTGAGAAATAATTTCTGAAGTCAATTTGCAAGTTTCTAATTAATTTGCAGATTGAGAAGCCATGGCGTGCAGTGTTAACTAAATTACTACAAGCAGTAGTGTTTATGTTATTATATGTTTTTTATGGCAATTCCTTTACTCCTGACATTATCATTGATAAGAAATATATGAACATGAATTGGATTCAGTGGCTATTTATGCTGTATATTGTAATGGCTTTTCAACGCGTACCATATTATTTTGCGTGGACTTTGGGTAAGATTTTTTTTATTTGAAGTGACATTTATTTCTGAAATAGTATAATTCTGCATGAATTCCATAACAATCATTGTTATCCGATTTTTTTCTGTTTCACTTATAGTTAAACAAACTTGAAATTTTTTCAACTGAAATTTTTTCGCAGAATTACATTTAGGATAATCTTCACTTATTTTTTAATTTTTGGAATTAGTTGACAAAAAATCCGATATACCACAAGTCCTTGGCAAAAAGCAACTTAGAATGTTATATATGATTCCAACAGTTATAAATTGGATGTTTATAATGATAATATGATGAAGTATATGATGAAGTAAAACTCCAAACAGAAAATTTTGCTTTAGCATATCAGATTTGTTTAAATAACACGATGTGTTATTTAAACAAATCTGATATGCTAAAGAAGAATAATGAAGAATGGTTTTTGATTCAAAAATTTTTGTTGCAACAGCGCATTGTGTCATTCATTATATCATCGTTTTATTTTGTTTCATATGCTTAGCTCTTTTTACAGTCAAATTCTTTATTCTGAAATAAAAAAAGGATAGAAGAACATTTATGAACTAACGTGCA
Source organism: Onchocerca flexuosa (assembly GCA_002249935.1). NCBI lineage: Eukaryota > Metazoa > Nematoda > Chromadorea > Rhabditida > Onchocercidae > Onchocerca > Onchocerca flexuosa. Next base: position 50,687 of record KZ270017.1, on the reverse strand, counting down.
AATTTTCAGCTGATGCGATATATAATTTGAGTGGATTTGGATTTAGAGGTTATAATTCAGTTGGAGAGCCTCAGTGGGATCTAGTTTCCAATGTGAAGCCTTGGAAGGTTGAGGTATCATTTTTATACATGTTACTTTTGAGACAAAGCTTCTTTTACGTATTATTTTTTTTTGTTTGAAGAATTGAGTTTGTTATTTCCAGACAGCATTAAATTTCAAAGAGACGTTAGAAGCATGGAACTGCTGTACAATGTACTGGCTACGACGTGTTGCATATGATCGTGCTCCAAAAGGGTATAATTTTTGTAACTTTGAGAGCTGTTCAAAGAAGATATGTTTTTTCCTTTGTTGCACATTTTAATCTTTCTCTTTATCACTTCACAATTTGTTTAAAATTTTCAGATATCGAACTTTATCCACCTATTTATTATCAGCGATTTGGCATGGCTTCTTTTTGGGTTACTATGTCACTTTCTTAACTGGCGCTTTGTTTACTGTTTCTGCACGAACGGTATTTTGGCATTTTAATTTTATGTTAGATCTCACTTTGAGTTCATTATTTAATGCACTATGCACACATTTTCACAGGGCTAATTAAGACTTATGAAAATGTGATTGATATTTGTCATAAATTAATCATCGAGCAGCAAAGCTAACAGAGAAGAATCTGATCAAAAATATTTATTGAAATTCATTCAACAAGCTAATAATATTCAAATCTAAGACTTTTTTAATGCAGATACGTCGTTGCTTACGTTGGCGTTTCCAAGGGAATGAATTTTTGCGACGTTTTTATGACTTGCTTACATTTATCGTCACAAAAATCACTTTGTGTTATGCAACATATCCATTTGTGATATTACATCTTGGACCTGGTCTATATTTTTATAGGTATTATTTCGAACATCGATTTTCCAAGAAAAATTTGAAAATTCGCTAACTCTGCTCACTCTATAGTTCATTTCGAGTTTAGTTAATTTAGTTTATGATGTTCCTGTTCTTATTTTGATCACATTTTGTAATGTAATATTTATCAAATTTGGGTTATGTTTATCAAAAATTTTCAGTTTTTCATTTTTCGTTTTTCAGTCGTATATACTTCTGCCTTCACATCACTGCTTTTCTTGCTTTATTTGTGTTGCCACGATTACTACCTCCACAATCGAATTCAATTCAAAAGAAATCATCTGATTATGATTTGAAAAATTATGATTGAAGTTAATATATGTTTACAATGGGTAAAATTTCCTAGAATTTGTTATACTGGTAAAGTGGCCATCATTATCTTCAACAACATATCTTTTTTTTTTTTTGCAAATTTAATTATTATTTATGATGCAGTAAATTTCTGTTGGAAAAGCAGAATGTAGATGTGTTTTTTCATTTTATTTTACCGTTAGTTTTAAATCTATTTTTTCATCCCAAATATTTTGATTCACTTGTTTTTTTTATGGTATGTTTCCATGATTTCTGACCAAATTTTATTTTTTGCTGCATTTCTATAGTCCTAATCTTTAAATTATATTTTTTATTATTATACTCTATGTGTGTGAATTCTTTTGATTTTTTCATTTGGTAGAATTCATATGCAGTTTTACAGGGAACTTTTTTAATAAGTTTTATTTAAAATGCTCAATCTCATTTTTGTAGTCTCTGCCTAGTCTCATTTTTCTATTCACAACAGAAAAGCATTGATTATTGTTCAACAGCATTTATTTTGATTTCTGGTTTTACCACTTGTTATGTTAGTGAATTAAAATTTTCTTTTTTCAATTGTTACTAAAATTCCAATTCATAAATTTCACAGACACTATATTTCTTTCTAAAATTACTTTTTTGTGATCAGTTGAAGAACAACCTTGTTCCATTTCTTTTTGAATTTAGAACAGTTGAAAAATTCTTCAATTTACATTTCATCGCTGTTTCAATGCCACATTTCTCATTGTTTCACTGTTTTTAATATTCTTTTTCTTTCTTTTAAGCGGATAAAACAACAAAAAACTTTTTTTTACAACAAAGACATCTTTCATCTTTAATTTTTGTTTCACTCTGTCCAACCGAAAACAACGAAAAAAATTGTTTAAAACGATATCTTTCGTACTTTTAGTTTCGGTTTTATTGTTTTTAAGACGAAATAGAGTTAGTTTACCGAAAGATGCTTTTATTTATGAACAATTCGGGGTTAATGTCAGCCGGGATTGTGTTTAATTCAATCTTTTGTTATTTTTAAATTTATTGACTCTTAATACGCTGTAATATTTTGTAAGTTAATATCATACTGTTGAAATGATTGATACCATTCAACCATTATAATTGATTGTTTTTGCTAACAGAAGTTTTCAGAAGAATTATTTGTCGTAGTTGAATAATGACCTTCTTTCATTTCATTTATCATTAAAAATATTCGAGTGCTATACTTCTGCATTTAATTTTGTGAAATTTATACGTTGCTGAAGTTGTTATTGATAAACCGGTTGCACTATCGAAATTTGTTTTGCTCGGCGGTAAAGTAGTTTGTTATCAACTGTCTATTTTTGAAGTCTTTGCTGGTAATTCATTAATTATTGATAAACATATCTCTTGACTGAATTTCGGTTCTCAAAAATTTTCAAAAAGTCCGTTTTGTTCTATTCCTATAAATCCTGACTATCTTGTAAATGATTTTGGATGGGATTACTGTGTGAATCCTTCGATATTTACTGATTTGCTAAAAAGTAGGAATTGCTCTACCATACTGATATATATCTTTCAATGTTCATCCTGCAAAAAGCTTTGTCGTATGAAGTTATTCCTACTTTCTTAGCATTGATAAGACTATCACAGATCAGATTGGTTGATCGGATCAAAATCAGTAATACTTACTTGACTGACTTAAGATTTAAAATCAATAATATTTTTCTAGTTAGCTTGAGAATATATTCCGTTAGATTTGATAACAACTTAATGCAGGAATGAGATTGTTATTCAGTTCATCTGCAATGCAGATTTACGAATTTTCAGGGATATAAGGTCAAGCAATTCAGTTTATTTGGAATGAAAATTCATGGGTTTTCAGAAAAAATCAATGACTGAATTTTAACTCCAAAAAGTCCTCCAAAAAGTTTTCAGAAAAGTGGGTTTTCTTGGAGTTAAAATTCAGGGTTTTATCCGAGTTTTTTCGTCGAATAAATTTAATCCTGAGTTTTATCCAGAATTTTATTGTGAGTTTTTTGTCAAATAAAAATGATGCACATGTACTGAAGCGCAACTTTTATTTTCGCTTCTGATCGTAGTGTTCGCTGTGATCTTTTGATATATTCAAATGTTTGCTTAGCTCTTTCTGCAGGAAATGAAATTTTTAGATTTTATGTCTGTAATGTGGAATTGGGGCGAACTCCACGTCAAGAATTATGAATAATAAATTGATGCGATGAATGAGGTATCATTCATTTCTAGATATTTTGGAAGTTTGATTTCCTTCTTCATTTTTGTATTATTATGGAGAGAATAACACATATTTTGAATCTTTTAAATCATTTTTTCACATACATTTATTTTGCGAAAATTTTTTAGCATACAAATGTGGATTTTCAAGTTGCTGGAATTAAAGGATTCATTGCGCATGGATTCTTTGTTCTACCATTAGTTTTCTTTTCAGGTTTTATGAGTAATTGTTTGATTCATCAACAATTAACAATGCCCGGTATTCATACATTTTCTGATGGTTCAACCTTGTTGCAACCACTCGCAAATTCGTTAGGCGTTGAAATTGATAAAGTAAGCGTTTGTTCAATTTTAAATCTTCTTTTATTCACATTTTAATATAAAATATAAAATTATATTTTGTAGAATTTCATTATTTCTTTTTAGTATTCTTTACCCTATCTTTGAGTTTTGAATGGATGCTGAATAATAGTGCTTAATCTGTATTTATTTTTTTTATCCTCTCAAGAACACAGTGAATGTGAATTATCTTCTGTTGAATTATTTAGAGAGAAAAAGAGCTTTTGTCAGAAAACTTTCTTGTTGAGATGATATCTCCTTTCTCTGTTATTATAATTATTCTCCAAATTCTTTCAGATTAATTTAGTAGTATGCCAGGTGATATCATTGATGCTAGCTTACTTGCACTACAGCATCTTCAGTGCAACTAACGTCTCACGAACGACACGTATTACCTCTCCTGCTATTTTTGGCTTAATGTTTTGTTATTTTTGTTACGGCAAGTACGTTTACATAATGTTCACTTACATTATCTTGATATTTTTTATGGAGAATTAAAACTCCAATGGCATTTGCGATCTGTAGTGGATTCTTTTGTTTCTGGAATATATTTTATTAGAACTAACGTTAAAACTAGAAGTATTTGTATTCTATCACTATATATTTATGTTTCTCATTTTTGTTTTATACTGCTATTATTAGAACGGTAGATCTCAGAGGAATGCATATTCAGCCATGCGATTGCTCCATCTAATCCATCGATAATAAACTGTCATTGATTCATCACTTAAAAGAAATGAAAATAAATGAAATACTCCTCTTTTTCAAATTAGCCTTTTGATTTACTTTAGGAAAAAAGATTAATTCTCAAAGACTTTTTCCAATTTAAAATATGTGAATGTAAAGTAAATTTAACATTTATTTTCAGTGCAATGAAACATTTGGTGTCATTGGTTGGTCTCTCATATGCTATCATGCATTCATCTCCGCCGGAAATTGTGCATAAGTAGGTTTATTATTATAAGTAAAAATGGAAGTATGAATAATCCACTATTATATGAAGAACTGTTTGGGAGATTTAAAAAATGAACCTTAGTCCATTTCCTTTTCGACATAACATGTGGTTTTTGAATTCTGTTTTTTTTTTTTTTTCTTTCAAGATGTATAAGTGAAATGTTTAGCAAAAAAGATATCTTAAGAAACTTTTAATTTGAATTAGTTGAATACAATTTTTGTGCACATTTTAGATCATGAGATAATTATGCAAGTAAGCAATTTATTTTAGATGTGTGTTTCCATTCTTTTCTGTTTTTTTCAATTTTTAGATGTGTATTTTTATGTTCCATGTGTTATCTTATTTTTATACATTGGTATCGGTGGTATATACTAACAATATATTCTGTTGATATTACAGGTCCGATGATGGTAAGTTCCGTTTTCATTTTTCTTTCTTTTGTCTTTCCCTTTCTCTACGGTGTAGTTATTCACCATGGCTATTTTTTGTAGTTTGCACAATTGTAACCGGTAACTTTAGCTAACTTTCCAAAAGAATTGCTAAATGCTAATTGTCATGTTCTTATTCTTTTTAATTTATAATCGCTTCAATCGTAAAAACTTTTGATGTAGCTCTAGCTTTATTTTGTCTACTATACCAATCAGATAACAATAGAGCCTTATCGACTAATGTTCTGGGCGATATTCCTCTTTGTACCCCATTCTTCAATTATAGCAGGTAATTCTTATTTCCCATTGTCCATTATATAAGATGTGGTCTTACTCTAAAAACTAAATATCGTTTAAAATTTCTTCAAAAACTGTTGGTGATTTCTTTTTTAAAATAATGTTCAGGGTTTCTTTTTTTTTTTTTTTTATTTTTTTTTGCACCATTTGATGGAAATTTCCTAATAGATAGTTTCGAGAATGACAACGTAATGCTTTTTTTTCCAGATATTGGTCCAAAAAGTGACAGTACTTGCATTTTCATTACACGATGGTAAGGTGAAAAAAAGTGATGAACTAAATGAAATACAAAAAAGAGAAGCCCTTAAGTAATTGATTCCTCAAATTTCACTGATTTTTCTAAACTGATGCATTCTTTTTACTTTTTTAATTTTTTTAGATTTTATTGTCTTAAAATTTGACATCAATGAATTAAATATCGCGAAATAGTTGCTAATAATGGTAGCTTATGATATTGAATCTCATTTTTTATACTGATAGAGTTAATTTCAGATCAGTACCTGATATACTAAGTTTTCTGAGTTATATGTTTCATTTTCAAGCAGTATTAACTGGTCCAGCTTGTTTTTATACCGATTATATGGCATGGATTGATGGAACAGCTGCTGTTGGTAAAGATGGAAAGGCTAGTACTGTTTGACTTTAATTATTGTCAAATATATTCCAAAAATGAAGCAGATGGATAGTAATGCCGGGATACAGTATGTTTGACCATTTAGCAATTGTTATTTATTTTAAGATCGAAAATATTCTAAATTTAAGAAAAAAATACATGGAAATTTATGTAATATGTTCCGTATTGAAGATAACGCTTATTAGTCCCAGTGATTTAACTTGACTGAAAATGTTATTTTCAAAATAGGGATTAAACAATGCTTAGAAGCATTAAATCATTGACAAAAACTGTGTCGTAGTTCCATACAATATTTTTTCGTTCATTTTATGATTTTTCTGTAACTTTCGTCCGCAACTAAATAATGTTTGCTCGTTAAGCCCTGATCAAATCTTGCTTCAGTTAAAGAATTTTGAGAATTTCTGAAGTCAATTTGCAAGTTTCTAATTAATTTGCAGATTGAGAAGCCATGGCGTGCAGTGTTAACCAAATTGTTACAAACAGTAGTTTTTATGTTATTATATGTTTTTTATGGCAATTCCTTTACTCCTGACATTATCATTGATAAGAAATATATGAACATGAATTGGATTCAGTGGCTATTTATGCTGTATATTGTAATGGCTTTTCAACGCGTACCATATTATTTTGCGTGGACTTTGGGTAAGATTTTTTTATTTGAAGTGACATTTATTTCTGAAATAGTATAATTCTGCATGAATTCCATAACAATCATTGTTATCCGATTTTTTTCTGTTTCACTTATAGTTAAACAAACTTGAAATTTTTTCAACTGAAATTTTTTCGCAGAATTACATTTAGGATAATCTTCACTTATTTTTTAATTTTTGGAATTAGTTGACAAAAAATCCGATATACCACAAGTCCTTGGCAAAAAGCAACTTAGAATGTTATATATGATTCCAACAGTTATAAATTGGATGTTTATAATGATAATATGATGAAGTATATGATGAAGTAAAACTCCAAACAGAAAATTTTGCTTTAGCATATCAGATTTGTTTAAATAACACGATGTGTTATTTAAACAAATCTGATATGCTAAAGAAGAATAATGAAGAATGGTTTTTGATTCAAAAATTTTTGTTGCAACAGCGCATTGTGTCATTCATTATATCATCGTTTTATTTTGTTTCATATGCTTAGCTCTTTTTACAGTCAAATTCTTTATTCTGAAATAAAAAAAGGATAGAAGAACATTTATGAACTAACGTGCAAATTTTCAGCTGATGCGATATATAATTTGAGTGGATTTGGATTTAGAGGTTATAATTCAGTTGGAGAGCCTCAGTGGGATCTAGTTTCCAATGTGAAGCCTTGGAAGGTTGAGGTATCATTTTTATACATGTTACTTTTGAGACAAAGCTTCTTTTACGTATTATTTTTTTTTGTTTGAAGAATTGAGTTTGTTATTTCCAGACAGCATTAAATTTCAAAGAGACGTTAGAAGCATGGAACTGCTGTACAATGTACTGGCTACGACGTGTTGCATATGATCGTGCTCCAAAAGGGTATAATTTTTGTAACTTTGAGAGCTGTTCAAAGAAGATATGTTTTTTCCTTTGTTGCACATTTTAATCTTTCTCTTTATCACTTCACAATTTGTTTAAAATTTTCAGATATCGAACTTTATCCACCTATTTATTATCAGCGATTTGGCATGGCTTCTTTTTGGGTTACTATGTCACTTTCTTAACTGGCGCTTTGTTTACTGTTTCTGCACGAACGGTATTTTGGCATTTTAATTTTATGTTAGATCTCACTTTGAGTTCATTATTTAATGCACTATGCACACATTTTCACAGGGCTAATTAAGACTTATGAAAATGTGATTGATATTTGTCATAAATTAATCATCGAGCAGCAAAGTTAACATTGAAGAATCTGATCAAAAATATTTATTGATATTCATACATCAAACTAATAATTTTCAAATTCAAAGTTTTTTTAATTCAGATACGACACTGCTTGCGTTGGCGCTTCCAAGGGAATGAATTTTTGCGACGTTTTTATGACTTGCTTACATTTATCGTCACAAAAATCACTTTATCTTATGCAACATATCCATTTGTGATGTTACATCTTGGACCTGGTCTATATTTTTACAGGTATTCAAGAATTTGGACTTTAAAAAATTTCGATATTACTTCATTGTTTTTTCTTTCATTTTCGCTCATTGAATAGTTTCATTTTTTATTTTGTATCTTATCGCAATGAAGTCTTTGTTTTACAAGCTTTTTAGTTTTAAAGGTTATATAGCATTTGTGGCTCTTATTCAGCTATCATTTGATATACTGATTGGTTTCGTTAATTATTTTTATTAGAACATACTGCATGTCGAAATTATTGTCAGAAAAAAGGAAAGGGAAGAATTTTTAAAGTAATCCTCAATCATTCTCTTCTTCGCTTCTCTCAAACTAACAGTGATTTTCTCTCCATCAGTTTGAAACTGGTGATGTTAAATGCTACATTCACAGTTATTTTTTCAAAATTCAGCTAATTTTTTTTATAGGCATATGTATTTCTGTCTACACTTCATTGCACTTATTGCTGTATTTCTCTTGCCTCGAATATCACCTCCAGAATCAAAACCAATTCGAATTGAATACATTGGCGATATGAAGAAATCATCATAATCAGATCTGTCATATGTTTATTATGAATCTGCCTTCGTCGGTATCTTTCTTAAAGGAAACATGTTGAATTTTGTTCAAATTAAGAGTAGTGACAATGGCAAAGTACAAACTTCATCAAAAATAGAAATTTTAGTCTTTTCCTCGGTTTTATTTCACTGTTACAGCTTTATTTCTATGTAGTTAAATCTATACTTTTTAAAGATTTTTTAACTTTATTATGATTCCAATCATCATTTACAGTTGGCCAGCGATTTTTGTTTAGAAATTTTTTTCTTTTTTATTTAATTTGATTTATTTATTCTTTATGTATTTTTTTTTCCATTCCAGATCTCTGCATTCTCAATATTTATTCAGATCGACGATTCATTTATCGCTTTTGTCAACAAATCTTTTATCTTTTTTCCATTTTCAAAGTTTGAACAGTTCTGTCAATCTTTACAAATTATATATACTTAAATTTAATATATAGAATTTGAATAAATAAAGACCAAGTGACTTTGCAGCTGGTTGCAAAGAAGGTCATATAACATTTAATCAATTACTACTATAATCATACCAGTGATACTTGTTCTTCTGAAATATTTGTAAAAAATCTGTTGAAAAAAAAAGTGTTGGATTTGCTGTTTCACCTCAATTATATCAGGAAGTCATATTAAGAACTTCATCTCAGTCATGTCAGGAAGTATTAGGACAAAAAAAAAAAAAAAAAAAAAAAAAAAAAAAAAAAAAACTAAAATTTAAAACAAAAAAAATAATGTTTTGTTTTGTATTTATGGCGCGGTGCTTTGTTACTTCTTCCTAGATGATTTCGCAGTATTCGGTGATATAATTTATTAGAGATTATATCACTTGAAATTCGATGATGTAATTTATTAGAGATTACTATAAATGCATATTCCCGATCGTCTTTCGGAAAACTTTGAAATTACAGTAAGAATTTCATATCTCGAGTAGATAAAAGTTTTGAAAAAGTTGAAAAGTGGCATAATATCAAATATCAAACTAGTTTTTTTCAGACTTCATTTCATCATCCAGATAAGCTATAAAGTTTCATACTTCCTCTCGTATATTTGCTATATACGCTACAATATAATACGTAATTTTTTGTCTAAAAATCACTTCGTTGTTCTATAATCTTTTTATTTTTATGGTTTTGAAAGTGCATTGCTATATTTACAAAAATCATTTTTCAAATGTCAAAGCGTACATTATCATCTTTATGAACCATAAGCCATACATATTTCGAGCTCAGGTTATACACATCCTTCGAACGGTTGTTATCAATGAACATATTTTCACTACTTTCTCGATTGATAAAGGATTCTTCAAATAATGATGGTGCCAGAAATGCAAAAATTTTTTAAAATGAGAAATTAAACAGGATTAAAGCAGAAAATCGATAAGAGCAGAAGTAGCATAACGTAGCATCATTGATGTTTAGTTTTTAATATGTTTAAAAGATTTCTCTTCAAATGCATATACTTTCCAGTTTAATCACGTCGTGAATTCTATGATTAGGTATCTCTTATTGGATTTGAAAAAAAAAATTGGCAAAAACTTAACTTTCTGAATAACATTACGTCCACTCTAAAAACAAGCTTTTTATAAATTCAGATCTCTTACGTGTATTTCGGACGATTTTCTTTGAAAATAAAGAATTTCCTTAAAAGTAATGACACAAATTCTAATTTTCAACGTCACAAATGTCGTTTTAGTGCAAAGAGGTAATTTATTTTTCGCTATCCAAAAACTATTAATGATTTCTTAATAAGTTATTGAAAAGTGACATTATCGAATAATGCATTTTAATATAAAGGTCATAGTGATCAATTGAAAAACGAATATTCCTTAAAAGAAATGCAAATCCTTGAAAAAAAAAAAAAAAAAAAAACAAGAGCCAGAATTATATATTGGAAAGAATATAATAGAACTGAATATAAAGTTTTGTAAAACTATTGAGCAAGTACTTGTCACTGATTTTTTGCTTATCGGACGTGATGAGATCCGATGTATTGGAACAAGAGTTTTTGGACGCTGTCGGAAAAATCTGAAGGATATTGCTTAACAAAGAATGTTAAAGGTCAAGAAGGTAGTTTTAAATGCACAACAAGCCGATAAATATGTTTACCGCCAAAAAAAATGAACACAAGGGTAAACATGTTTCCCGCCAAAACAATAAACATGTTTACCACCAAAAAGAGAAACATGTTTACCTTTCTGTTTATCGTTTTGGCAATAAACATGTTTGTCGACTTGTTAGTTGATTTGTCGGATTTCCCCGACGGACACAACATAATACTACTTCCAAGAAGCTTGGATGATTCTTTATTTTTCCCGAATTTTTTCTAATGAACTGAAGAAATGAAGCGGAAATGTTTCTCGTGAAATCCAAGAATATGAACATTATGTTATTCTATTATTCTGTGCTCGCTCATAAAAGCTTCCCATAAAAAAAAAAAAAAAAAAAAAAAAAAAAGCATCTTAAAACAAGGAAATTTAACTAATGGATAGTAACTCAATAACTGCATTACAGTTTTTTCTTGATACTTTTATTTTACATTTTCTAAAAGATTATTTCTACTTAACCAGAAAAACAATCCAATTTTTAAATTCATGTTTATATAATGAACGCATTAACTGCATTATCAGTCATAAACTATTTAGCAAGCGGTTTGCTGAAAACAGGTTTCTATGAACTGTCTATATAAGTTAATATTTATGAGAAAACGGAAACATCAAAAGAATAGTTTCAAAAGTAGTTTTACTTTTTTTAAGTAACATTCATTTATTACTGCCATCAATAAAAGGATGAGAGCACGACGTAAATGAAATCGGTAGGTGAACGAAAGAGTGGAACAATTTCGAACAGTACCCATTTGAAGGTCGCATGAATACAAAAATGCAATGTTTACAAGTTTGTTGAATATTTAGAAATATTTACAAGTTTGTTGAATATTTAAAAATTACTGGTCGGAAGATGATGAACAATTTTCTTATTCTAAGCAATTTTCATATTCTATCTTTTTTTTTTTTGTTGCATAAAAAATAAGATGAGAAAATTGACTTAACTTTTTTACGATTTTTCAGCTGTAAGTAACTTTCTGAATCAGTGCTTTTCATTTCACATCATTTAGTTGTTGTAGATTCAATAAAACAGAATGCTGTCTTTTATTACTAATTTTATTTCAGAAACTTATAGCTAATAAACTGATGTTATTATGCACTTTTAAAAGGAAATTCAAAGCATAATTTACCCTTTAACTTTCGAAAATTACTGAAGCAATTTTGCGAATAATAAATTAGTTTGTATATTTTCCTCACTTTATATTTTACATTAAAATGAATACATGTAAGCGAATGTCGGGACAAATGCTTTTTTTTATTGCGACATTGTTTGATCATTTTGGATGAAAATTTTGCAACAATTTTCAAAATGGAATATGGATAGCAGGCAGGATTGATTGCATCATGCAACAATGTGTTTTTAATCCATTTAATAAAGTTAAATACTGGGATGATTTATCGTCGAGTACCATCCTCGAAAAAGACACCACCGTCGATAGCGCAATATTTCGGGCAGATACCTTTTTCACCAGGAGCACCAGGTACTCCAGGTTGTCCTGGTTCTCCAGGTGAGCCATCGGCACCCGGCTCTCCTGGTGGTCCGGGCGGTCCTTTCGGTCCTGGTGGTCCCGGTGGTCCATCAGCACCTTGTAGTCCTGGCGGGCCTGGCGGTCCAGGTGGTCCTACATCACCTAAAATATTTACATAAGCTTCATGTTCACTCCCGTATTTGATTTAAATTTTCTTCACTGTGACTGGACTGTTTTTTCCACAATTTTAAATTATAGAATTACCTGGTGGTCCAGGTTCTCCTGGAATAAGACCTTCGCTCGGCGCATCCTCTCCTGGCGGACCAGGTGGTCCTTGTGGCCCAGGTTCTCCAGGTGGTCCTGGCGGTCCTTTCGGTCCTACAGGACCCGGCGCTCCAAATCCACCTGGTTGGCCTGGTGTTCCGTCCGGTCCTGCATCTCCAGGTGGTCCTGGTGGCCCAGGTGGCCCAGGCGGACCAGGTGGACACGGCTGACACGGTGGTGGCGTAACTGGTTCACATGGTTGCCCTGGCGGTCTTCCTGGACTTCCGGGCATTCCTGGTGCACCAGGTCTATAACAAATAGAGTCAGAGTAAAATTTTAGCCATAAACTGTTTTAAATTCTAAGACAAGCAATAAAAGACAAAATCGGTAATAATTCAAGTTTGCCTATCATATCGAATAATTTCCAGTTGTAAAAAAATATTATTTTTTCAAATCAGGAATAAGTTTAGCAAAAATTTTGAGTTACCTTCCAGGTTTTCCAGGTCTACCTGGTGCTCCTTTTGGACCTGGCGGACCCGGTAAGCAACATTCACCGCAACCTTCTTGACCAGCAGTATCAGTAGCAGTAGCAGCGCCACTTACAGCTTCATTTTCATGAATGCTGTCATATGCTTGCCTAGCAGTACGGGTTTTATTACTCGGCATTTTCTTCAAATGACCTACTTCCATCCAGATATCTTTTGCCGATCCCTACAAATTAATGATTGTTGAAAAATGCATGCATCAGAATAACCTTAGGCTAAACAATTTTTCAACAAATCACGACAGCTTACCGATGACCTAATTTTATTTTATTTTATTTTGTTTTCAGCTTGATTTCTAAGATTTTCTTACCTATCAATGAACTTGAATTTTAATATAATCTTGAAAGAGATATACTATATCAAACCACATGGTTTAAGTGATCGTTAGATGTGAAATCAGTTTTTCAACAGTAAATTCATTGAAAATGATAATTTTTGATATTCCATTAGCGCAATCATGGCATTCAATTATATTACTTAATCCTAAATACAAATTTCTCCATCATCTCGCTTCTCTCTTTCCCGAGAAGAAAATCAGTCATATAAGTCCTTTTTTTTTTTACTTTTCTACTTCAATCCTTTGCCCTCTTCGATTCACTTTTCTTACCCATGAATTCTTTATTCTTTAATGGACTAATTAAAGCTAAATTTCTTATAAAATGCAATGAGAACGAGCATCAGATAGATGCGCATAAAAATATTTTTCACAAAAAGTGTTCAGATATATGGAAGTGCCGCAATTGCAATCTAAATTTTGCAACTTTTTTCTTTTATACTTTAGAAAAGTGCAAAATTTGTTAACATTTCTTTGTATTATATTTCACTTTTTCCAAGAAAAGATGTCATTTGAGAGACAGTAAAAAAATAAATTTGTTTTTAGAAGACGCATTGCATTAAGATGATGACGATGATGAAATTAATAAATCAAACAATTTTCCAGAATAACAATCTTCTAGAAATTTTTATGGCAAGAAAATTTCTAAGCATAAATTATCCTTCCAAAACATTTTGTTGTCATTCGTTTGTCCTATCCTGTACGAGCTATATATATTACAGTATCTCAAACCAATGCATTCAGTTTATTTATCTCACACATCTCACATTTTCGAATCTGGTATTGTTGGTTAGCAGAAAGTGCACTAAGATAGTTTTGCTGCAATTTCAAACATATAGCTACTACAAAGACCGTTGATCTGTTAATCAAAGTAAAGTTCCTTAAAAAATTGAAAATTAAAGTCTAACATAAAAATTAAAATAACCAATTATTCAACAAATTAATAGAAAGTTGTTAATACTGTGAACCTCCGCTAGAAATAAATGATTCTCGTACTTTTGGTACTAAGTTGAGAATGTTTTCAGCAAATGTAATTGGTTTTTGATCTTACGAAATTTGTTAAATGAGTATGTTCCTGTCATATTTGTTGAATGAGTATGTTCTAAAGAAATTAAGGCTTTATTTCTCAGACTTACTTTGCAGTAATTAATTTCGGACCGCATTTGTCGTCGAACATGATAGATATAATTGTATACCATTGGTAACGTTACGCATACTGATAATACGGCCACGGTAGAAAACGTCACCGCGGCATAAGAGACAAATTTGTAAGCCTTTATACGGTTATCGAAATCCATTCCTGTTGAAACAACTGATCAGAATAGATCAGTGGAGCCTAGTTTTCTCTTGATTCACTAATATTATTCCTGCTGCTACTAGTCGTAATTGATACTGATGTTTATGTAACCTTCTTCGCTTATTTATAGAGATTTTTTTATTGCGACATATAAGAATCAATCATTCCGGACCGGATTATGCCATAAGGCGGGACGAACACAAACGGCTGGGCGGAGTTGTCGCAGTACAGGTTTCTTATATTTGAAAGAGAAGGACATCCATTCTTTTTACTTTTTTTTCTGAAAAAAAGTTTTCTATTAATTTTTTTTTAATATCGTTATTGTATCTTTCTTTCCTCATCTTTTCTATCTCTTTTGCCATCCGCAAAAAATAAAAATTTTACGAAGCAATGGCATGTTTTTGAGTACAATAAATTATATAACAACTGACAAGATAATAGGTAAAGGCATCAACATCTTCAAATATAATTTCATGGATTTTTTTTTTTCTTTCATTACTAAAATTTTTTCGTGTAGTTTCTCAATATGTAATTTCCAATAAATTACATCTAATAACTGAAATTTGATATTTAAATTTTTTTATTTTCTTTTCCTGATTTAAAGTGATGAATTTTAATTACTTTTTTCCTGATAGATTAAATTTGAAAATTAACACTTTTAATCAAATTCCAGTTTTTTTTTTTTTTTTTTTTTTTTTTATGTAGCGTTTACCGCGATTACTGTGTTCAGCTAACAAATTGAACGAAGCAATATCTGCTCATTATTAATGGTTTTCATCATTTATTCGCTTATTTTGTATTAAAACATTCTAAATTCTCAAATTATTTTTCAAATCATTTAAAAATCTTTTTTCTTTTCCCATTAATCTATCATATAAACTTGAATTTTATGGTACTATTTAAGAAGAAAATGTAACTAATAAATTGCATGTGTTCTATGAAAGCAATAATTTAAATGAATCTATTTGGAAATGAATTTGATTGAAGAGATAATGATGATGATAATGATGATGATGATGATGGTGATGATAATAATAATAATGATGATGATAATGATGATGATTATGATGATGTTTCTCCAGGTGGCAAGATGAAAAAATGAAAATATAGTTGTTTTTTCTCACGTATA
Organism: Onchocerca flexuosa; assembly: GCA_002249935.1. Classification (NCBI taxonomy): domain Eukaryota; kingdom Metazoa; phylum Nematoda; class Chromadorea; order Rhabditida; family Onchocercidae; genus Onchocerca; species Onchocerca flexuosa. The sequence goes on along the minus strand of KZ270017.1, from coordinate 34,813 downwards.
ATTATCACATTCAGCGATTTTATCTTGAAGAGGGCGATTTAAATTACAAAAACATATTCATTTTATCATTTCTGCCTTTCTATTTCCTTCCCTATAAATTGCAATTGAAATTCAATAAAAAATCGTTTCTAATTCTACAAAAATGTCAGAAAATTATTCCATTCAAGAATACTTGAACACAGAGCAATAACTATATCTTTGTCATTTTCGATATTACTTTCAGATCTTTTTGAAAACTTCGCAAGTGTTTCACTCATAATGGAAAAATTTGTTTCTGATTCTCCGTTAATCTATTAATAAGAGAAATAGCAAAATCAGAAAACAGATATCGTATTGTTAATAGATATCATATATTTTCTCACATGTGATTACCATAGTTTTTCGTTCCTTGTTTCGGTGGGTATTGCATTTGAAAAATAAATATTTCCAATATTTGTACCATTGAATTGCTCCATTCTTTATTTTTGCGATATTTTGCAGTAATCTTTTTCGAAACGATTAATTCATCTTTTTTTCCATTTCAATTTTTCTTTCTTTCTTCTTTCCTTTCTAAAAATTTTTTGCACGCAACATTTTTTCTTATCCCGAATCCATTTTTCTATTCATTGTATTTCATACAAGACGAATAACTGTAATAATTTAAAGTCCTTTCTAGTGGATTGGAGCTTTTATTATTCGAAATGTCGTTTTACCTTTCGACCTTTCTTATCTTTGCCTTCTTCATGTTCAATAAGATCATAAACTCCGACCTTGGGAGAATAGAAAGTAAACAACCAATGATTTGAAAGATAATGTTTAACAATATTTGAATTATCAAATGATTTAGAATCTCGAGCTATTTATAAACATTTATATATGCTGGTATTATATCTCATCCCGATAATGCGCCATCATTTCCTGCAATTTCATAAATAGAACACAATGTTGAAAGTTAGAAATATCGACATTGACTCGAAGCATGATGAGAGTATTTGATAATTTATTTTCGAATTTTTTGGAATATACGTCCTGAAAAAAGTTTGTGATGTAGAGGTGATGTAGAGGCGCATTCTGTCATGCCAATATTATCGACAAAACAACTAAACAGGTTTTTTTAATTGATATTATTTCTATAACAGGAAAAATAATAAAAAGATGACCATCTGCTCAGATAAATGTTGATTCTTCAACAATTTCATTGTGTCATATGCTTCAAGTTCCATTTTTCCCTGTCTGCTGCGATTTTGAATATATCTGTACTAAATTTACGTAATTAAATCTTCCTCTGCAGAAAATATTACGATAAATATTGCAATTAATGGGAGTAATGATTATAAACAAAGGCACTTGATGATTTATCATCGAAAAATTCCTCCTGAGAATACTGATCATCTGGAAAACTTTGTGATATCACCATAGATGATAATAATTATTTATTATTGCTTCGCACTTTAAATTCAATTCAGTCTACTTATAGTATCCATAGAGAATGCAATAATATTAAATTTTATGAAATAAAAAGAAAACATTCCATTTACATTTGAAAATTATTAGTTTAGTTTATAATATAATTTATGTTAATTAATCTTTGGAACGAAATGAATGTTAAAAAAAAGCAAACTTTTTATATCTTAATATCATTCCCACTTCAAACTGTACTGATCATTCATCATATCATAATTCACACCACTATCGAAGTCAGTTAGGGCTTTCCAAGTTACCTATATTTACATATTTATATTATTTAGAGACATCAATTTGACAGAAGTTTTCTAATGCTTTTAATTTTAAGAATAATTAACTATATTAATTATGGTTTTTCTTTGCATATCTTTTTTTTTTTGCGAATTGTAAATGCCTGAAAAATGGTATTTATTAGACTGAATATATTCTTTGAATTGCTGAAACAATGCTTCAAACAGAGATTTTGGGATTTAGATATTTGAACTCTGAAGCATTATCTATTCTCAATAAGCAAACAAACAATACAAGCATGATATCAAAAAAGGTGAAAAGAGGAAAGAATTTTAGCAATCTTCCGCTTCATTTCTTGTTCTAATTCAAGAATAGTTCACTTCTTAATTTGAAGTTCATTATTATTGTCACAGCAAAAATCGCTTAATTTGCAAAATGGTTTTTTTTTTGAAGCTTTTACGGATTATGATAGTCTTATTTCTTGAATGAGAAATATCCATTTCTAATTCTTTCTAAAGCTTAGTACATTGAATAAAAATTCCTTTAACAAACATTTTCCGTTTAGCAAACATTTTACGTTTAACAAACATTTTCTGTATCCCTTAATGCAATTTTTCATTGAGATGTCGGAAACAATAATAGTCTGATAGGCGTATAATTTATTGATGCATTAAATTGCATTTTGGAAAAAAATCCAAGTGATATATTACCTTTCTCTAGTCACCTTTGTTTGGGCTGTCTGCATTCAAAGACCAGTTAATCATATGTCTACATTTTGTCTACCAGAAATATCATATGTTTCACTTTTTTCTGCACTTCCAGTCATCATGATTTTCACGCCAAAATTAGAAGCCAGGAGTTTGATTCACTTTTTAAATTGATTAAATCAAAGTCATTCAGGAAATTTGAAAGATTCTTAAGACAAAACCTTTTGCATTTATCATCGTTAATTATTGAGACGAAAGATAAAAAAGGGAACTGATTCTTTTTTCTTCAACGACAATTTTTTCTTCCATTCATCTTTTTTTTTCTAAAAAACCAGAATTTTTGCAGGGACGAAAAGAGCTGAACCATTGTTGATTTCGCAGCATATCGAAGTGATTTTTAATGAATGGGTAATTAGAAATGATTCAGTTTTTGAAGACAAGTATGTTGCCACAATAATTCAGTTCAGTTTTATAATGGAACGATTGGTTTGACATTATTTTATTTGAGAAAAAAGATTGACCAATCTAATAATCTAAAATTTTGACTCTTATTTTACAATTTTTTTATTGGGATTACCACCTCAAATTATTAATGAGAGAAAGAAGGAAGAAACTGAGCAAAAAAGTACAATGTCTATCAACCTATTTTTCGTTATTTTTGTACTTGGTATCAGATCAATCGAAAGAATGGAAGAAAAAGATACTCAAATTTTTGGATGAAAAATTCGAATATTTTAAGGCTTTTTTTTTTCAAATTGATTTCTTTGATGTCTATCAGAAACTAATGAATCACTAATTACTTTCGGCAAAATTTGTCAAACAGCACAAATAAGATCTTTAAATCGTTGATATGTTGTTTTCGATGATGTCCAAAAATTATTTAAATTAGGTATTTATCCACTCTTTTTCGAATATAGTTTTCGGAAGAGGAATATAAATTATTTTAATTGTAAATCATATTCTGGTATTCTTAGTTATTTGGTTATTTCTAATTAAGACAACTATAAGTGCAAGCCAAAAATCCAATTTCTTGAAAAGGGCCGTGTTCGTTAATTTTAATAGGAAATTGCTAAATCTTTACTTTGTAAATTATTCGATATTTCAACTAGCGAAGAAGCCTTAAAGAAGATGGGGTCAAAATTTTCGAAAAATACCATAATCATTAAAATTTCAGAAGTGAAGTATCTATATGTTTGCTAAAATGAATTTCTTTAATTTTAATTAATATCTATTGAATATCAACAGACAAAAAGTATGAAGTTGATTGAAAAAGTTGTTTGAAAATTAACATCGTAAACTTCTTCAATGGTGCTCAACATCTACAATCATAATATACAAGAAGAAATATTACATGGGACGATTCTGAAGATCGTACAATATTTTGAATCTTCAACAAATTATGAATATCTTTTCTACATAATTTGAGAAAAATTTAGAAATTAGAACTGTATTTAAATATGTCTTTTAATTATTTTAAAAAAAAGCTTTCATAAATTATTTTTGAAAATATTTTCGAAAATGTCATTTCTCTTAATTGATCCATTGATTGATTGATTGCTTATATTTATAATTCTTCAAAACGAATATGGTTTATTATAAATTCAGTAATAATCCATTCATTTTAATAATAAATAGATAAATAAAAAATCAAGTTTGTAACGATGAGAAAATCAGAAAATCAAAAAAAAAAAAAAAAAACATAAATATTTTGCATAAAATAAAGTTGAAATTTTCGACACAAACTGTAATTTCTCTAAAGTAAAGTTCAAGATAGTAAAACTTTTTCAAGTTCGTATTAAAAGAATGTAAATTTAGATCAAGATTCCAGCGAAAGATTAGCAATTGTGTCGAATCCGCAAAATTTCTTAAGATTTCAACATTCAATTAAATATCATTCAAATAAGTAATTTGATAGTCATAACCTTCGACCTTCAAACTTGCAATAAAATGATCATTCGCGGAACAACAACGCAAAACCAAAAAAGTTTTCACTGACTATCACGCATGTAGCAAAACCAAATAGCATGAATAACACCCGGAAGAATGAAAAGTAACATTAAGCACAGATTTATACAAACATTGAAAGTGCATCGGCGTTCGTGGTACCATACAGCTAGGGGCTGAAAATTTAAATTTATCAATGAGCAAATGAAATCTTTAATCAAATAATTTTAGCTAAGTTTTTTTAACATTAGAAATTAAAAAAGATTTCGTGATACTTACCGACAATGTAAAAATGAGGAGGATCTCAATAATTTTATCGGTTTCCGTCATCATCACTTCCTCAGACGTATTCTTGATGCAGTAACGTTAATTGAAAGCGTTAATGAATCTTTCGCTTCTCAGAGTTCGTTTGGATTCTGAATAAAATTTAGAAAAAAGCATAAGTAATTTATTTGATACGCTCTATTCGATTTAAATCCTTATGTTTTTCTATCGATTGACAAATATGAATTGATTCCTTGAAATCGTTTTTTTTTTTTTTTTTTGAGACGTATTTTTTGAATTTTTCAAGATTGCAGTAATTTTTAAAATCCTTGAATTAGACCATTTTGGTCTAATTCTCTTATCCCTTGCATATCTCTTCTTCTTCTCTTACATAATAAGTATGAAATTAACCTAATTGCTAGGATTGCAAGAAAAAAAAAATACAATTTACTAAATTAGTGTCTGACCCAAGCAATAGTTTATCTATGGTCTGCGGCAGCATAAAATATCGCAAACAAATTTTATAATCTTAATCCTAACTTGTTTTCCAAGATAGTCCTTATCAATTGTAATTTTTGTATTAAACACAACAGCTGGATACTGAAGCTAGCTTTATGTGAATTTCGTAGCTGGGACTTCGAACAAATATATTAATTAGTCAAGTTAATAAAAAGATAACAAAAATAAAATGTGCAGAAAGACAAATACGAATTAAGTAGAACCTTAATATTAAAATTTTATGACACAAAAATTTGTTTCAATATAATACAATGCAGATTTTTAACGAGTGAGTGAACTGAAGTTGATTATTTATGGATAAATAAATATAGATTATAACTATTAGATATATTGCACATTCAGGTTTTATGAACATTATTATTTATTTAAGCACAATCATCATGAACTTGAATATGATTTATTCTACAAATAATAATATTTGTGGAGTGAAATCAACACTGACTAAAAAAGCAATGAATCGTAGCACTAAATTTGATTTCAGTAGATTCGGTCGAGAGACGATCATGAAGAGCAGGATTATAATTGATGTGTGCAGTTCAACTTTTTTCTTCAAATGAATGTTTATTGAAATGATTTTCATCTCGTCTTATCAGTTTTGATTCATGAAAAAAATAAGCATTTTCATGATCGGAACAGCACAATTATTTCGAACAAAAAATTTTTTTTCAAATGAAGGAAAATAAATCATGAAAATAATATAAAGGCAAACATGATTTATGGCGTAAAAATTTTTTTTACTGAATCATCGCCGGAATTTATCATTAATAAGATCTTTTTAAAATATGGCAATATTTTGATCACAGACTACTTTTTTGTCTAACACTGTAATCGTACTGCATCAATGGTAAGACAGAAAGATGTGTTGAAGGCGATAAGAGGAAATAAATATTATGTAGAAGTAAAGAAAAGTTCGAATCTCGAGTCAAACTTTGAGTTTAAGTGAAAGGAAAAGTTAATAAATCAGATCAGATTAAATTGATATTGTCATCTTAATCGTGCAACTCATCAGTCCGTAATTTTAGAGAATTATCATGATGAAAAATGATTTAATTCTGTTTTCGTTACAATAACGATAGTACTTTACCATTTTAAAATCGAGTTTGGAATTTGCTCAATGATTATTTCACCAAAAAGAAAATTGATAAAAATTGGAAAAGTAGTAGGATTAATAGAGGCTTTGAATATTAAAAATTTTAGTGAAAGAAACTAAAGTATTAAGATATGCTAAAATCATAAAAGTGTAAAATTAGGAAGGGAAAAATTGAAATCAAAAAAAATCTTCAATAATTATGATAATAAATAGTAAAGAATAAAAAAATATGAGCCAAAAGAAATGAGAGAGCAAAATTATACTTACAGGGAAGTAAAAAGAAATGTTAAGAAATTATACTAATAGTCGTCAGAAAAAGTTTTTTATATTGTAAAAGAGTCAAGTCTTGATGAGAAAGATCTTATTGGTTGATGGAGGATTGATTCTTCTCTACGTTATAAAATGGATGAAATCAGATAGTATCATGATTGCAATTGATCGCTTGGTGTAGTGAAGAAGGATTGAATACAGGTCAATTGGACTGAATTGAAGGGTATTAATTGTCGCGTGAGTTGAGTAACTGTTGAGTTAATTGACCCGAGTAATCAATAACTATTCAGTAACTATTGATCCGTTGACTGCTGGATTCTTTTTATTTCGATAATCCTTGATCTTGCAGTAGGCCGTGACTAACGATAAGTTGAATAGAGTGTTTGGTTAACAGGAAAAAGAAGAGATAGATAATGATTACAATTTTAAACAGTGCACTCAAGCTTCAGTCCTTACAGTATTGTATTGTGTTGTATAGTACTGTATAGTCCCTACAGTATTCCCTACAATTCACATAATTTACAACATTTTAAGCAATGCACACAAGCTTTAGCAGGTGGAAGATGAAGGGAAAAAGACTTTTGTATCAGACTAAAAGTGAGATATTGATAAATGATTCATTTGACTGAAAAATATTAGAAATTTCTGTTATAAGATTATTTTTTAATGTTATAAGATCATAGACGCTGATTATTCCATTGTAATTACAAAATATCCCGGTTTTACCGAGAATAATAAAAAGAAAAAATGTAGTAATCAATAAGGACAGTATTGACTTTATTGCAGCCGAATTGAAATGTGCAGTTGATGTAGCACTATGGGAAGTATTAGCACTAGTAAAGTATTTCCCAATACAATACATTTGAATTACAATAAACTCTATCGGAAATATGCAGCATGTGATGGATGATGCATATGAGACAACAAGAAAAAAATTGCCAAGTAATGTTTGATTCGCAAAAAATTGTCAAATCATATTTGGAGAATCCAGCAGTAATCGCGTAAAGTGTTTTAAAGAATTATTGGCATGCCAATAATATTTGTGGAAATTCTATTCAAATAAATAATAACATTTTGCAAAAGTTTTTGAAAATAACAAAATTCTTTTTAAGTTTTCATTTAAAATAACAAATTCAGAAGTTGAAAATAAAATAAAGACCAGTAATTTGACATTAATAATGTAACTTGAAGACATTTTTAAATTTGGAAATGAATAATTTTCTTTCTCACAAAATTCAGATTTTTTGTTGTTTTCAAAAGATAATGTTCGAAATTTTCTTTTGTTTTCTTTTTGAAAACAAAAATATATAAATTCTCGCTTGAAAAAAAAAGTAGTCAGTAAGAATATGTGTCATCTGACTTCTTTCTGAAATCAAATTCCAATTAAAAGATCTATTGTACTTTTGTAAAAATCATTTGTTTTAAAGGAATTTCTATAATTGTTCATATTTAGTTTCAGCAAATTTAGGATCGGAGTTATCGAAGAACATAGGATTTAGAAATACAGTTTTAGTTCGAAATAGGTAAAGTTTCCTTATCCAATCAAACACTTGTTCTCGATTCCTCCACCTTTGGGATTGTAAGCTCCAAAGTATACCCTTCTAACTCTTGCGAAGGAGATGACTTGAGCACACATCGCACATGACTCCAATGTCACAAACATGTCAACATCACAAAGTATTAGTGTTGAAAGCAATCTACACGCTCGTCTAATTGCTAACATTTCTGCATGTGCAGTTGGATCATCGTGCATATTGTGTGCAAAAGAAACAATATCACTTCCACTGACTATTACAGCCCTGTGGGAATTTCATCACTTTTCTGGGCAAGTTTTGCTTGTTCTACGGCAACGTATATATATATATAAAACATTTATGGATAAACAAAAGCATGAAAAAATAATGAATTTGAATTTTAATTGTCGAATTAACAAACAGATAAGTTATTACAACGGCTTATCATTTCATACCTCCAAGTTAGGAATAATTTTCAAAATTTTTTATTCATGTTTTTTTAATTGTTAAGCCAGTTCACGAGTAAACCTTATATAAATGACGAAACCCGGCAATAGGATAATCAATGCCAAATAATAACACTAAAAATTTGGGGGAAAAATTAGAGGAAGGCAGTATCGAGTATAAATAATCCTCTTAACTTCTCAGCAAAAAATGCTGACAATTTCAACATAATACCGTGCTCTGCATTTTTATGGCCGATAGCATATGATTTTCATTTTTCTATAGGTTTCTGAATAATTGGCATTAAAGAATAAGTACTTCCACACCAAAAAATGATATCAAAATGCATCAATAATCCATTCTGCAAATTGTATTTGATCATAAAGAAAAAATTAAAAGAACAATCCTAGAATAATTAAGCATAAATTCATGCAAGAAACTGCTTAGCTTGATGCAAAGTTGCCTTCTACGGATGTTCTGTCTGTTCTTCTGCAGCTACATTTGTTAATGTAGATTAAGGAGTCATTTCTTTTCATTCCAATTTTCCATTATTGGACATTTTACCATTCACAATAACGCCATTTATCCCAAAATTGAAGTTTGTGAAGTTTTGAAGATAACAAAAAAAAAAAAAAAAAATTGCTGTTGCAAATTAAAATGTTTAAAAAATTAAAACCAAAGATAAAATCTGCAGTAAGAAAGACAAAACATTAATTGAGCACAGTTTATTTACAATATACATTGAAAATTTCATTATGGCTTTATTCTTCCATGCAATCGAAACAAACTTTTCGTATACGAAAAGCCTTCATATGCAAAATTTTCAACCTTTTGATATTTTTATGCTCGCTGTGGTGAGTTCTTTATTTTGGTTGAACTGCAGGGAAGAAGATTTCTCAAATAGATTTTCACCATATTTCTTCAAAAATATATCATTGAAAATGGAACACAATCTTTGCTGTAATTTGCCAGTCATGCAGTTGATTAGGATTATCATATATCGTGCTGATCAGAATATCATAACCAAAGAACATATCAGAATTAGTGATGTCCATTTTTTGATCCATATTTTAATACTATTTTCTGCAATCTTGATCTTTCAGACATTTCATTTTTTATTTTGAAACAACTGTAAGACATTCTGACGAGAGAAAATAAATTAAAATGATTGACAAGCATCCATAACTTTATTACTTGTTATATTAAATTTTTGTTAGGCGTTTTGCAACCATTTCATTAAAGGTAAAGAAATCCCAAAGCGATTTTCCGTTCAGTACACAGAAAAGTTGCAATTCACAAAATTTATCCAAGATTGTAAGTAGAAAGCAGAACTTAGGATAATACGGCAAGCAAAATGATTCAAACGATAAAATATGAACAAATATTGAATTGAACTTCGGTAATTTCACTTTTCTTTTCTGAAAATTTCATTTTCTGATAAACAATTTGAAACTGAAGCATGTCCTTGATGTAAAAATAGCTTCCTTTTTCGTTTAAAAATATTCCACTACTTCTTTAATTAAAGTTGATTGCCGTTTAAACTTCTATGATGAAAAAAATCTCCGTCTTAACAAGGAATTAGTATCTTTATCACTGAATCCTTAGCCTAAATTATATGCCTACCCAGTTTCAGAATATTCCTTTGACTATTCACAGTCCCTTTTCTGAATACAAAGTTACATGAGAATCTTCAGCTCCTTTCTTTCATTTCAAATTCGAATAAAAGATTCGTTTCATTAATGATTTTATCCATCTCAAAAACCATGGCAACTAGCAGTATCAAGCTTAAAACCTTTGACTTGTTAGATCTCACTGCAAATGATTCGCATTTAAATTATTAGATATAGTTCTTTAGGTTCGTAACTGGTGTGAAGAAGTAAGCTAATTATTCTTTTGTCAATTGCGTGAAATTCTTCCGATTGCAAGTATTAGAAGCTTCGTATTGAAAAATTTATCGCAAATAAAATGAAATTTTTCAGAAAAATCTTCGAATATCTTTTTTGCTCCAACATTCAATGAAATTATCAACAGTTTAGCATAGAAGTGCATATATTTTCTATATTGAAGTGATCACTAATTATCCCTTATCAATGCAAAATGTCCTTTGGTATTTGATGCAGTAAAACATAGTTCACGCGACATATAATTAAATTTGTGCTTTGGTTTCTTGATAATCATTATTAAAAAATGTCGTCTTTAAAAGACAACTCTGTTCTGTTATGTTTGCCTGCACTGTTTTTACCTTTTCTCGTTAGTTCTATTTTTTCAATTATTATCATTTTTGCCGTGGTTGTTTTATAAGGTGTATAATAATTAATTAGTTACATATAAGATTTCGGATGTCGTACTTCTATTTTAATTGAAGGAACAAAATAATGAATGGAATTTTCATAAATGAAATCCTCTTGTACCCTTCCGCTATCATTAATATCACTGATACATCACATATGTTGCGTCACTGTCCGTTCTTCCCTTTTTTTGGGTTAATAACAAAGTTTTCAATTATTTAAAATTAAGTTAAGAATGTCAAGCACATATTGAAAAAGGTTTGCTCATTAAACCATTTTAGAGAAAACAACTTATATTTGTCTTATTTTCTACTTTTGGTATCAGATTGGATGATTCTTAAGAGATCTGTAATATTTTTGGGTGTTTTCGATATCAAAGATAAATGTATTAAAGTATCACATCCAATTCATACTGTAAAATCTTACAAGTATGAAATAATGACTACAAAATTGATGGAAGGTCAACCTGTCAATGACATTTTGATTTCACTTGGCTGAGTTCATCGTATATAAATAATGCATGAATTTAAAAAGATGAAAGAAGAGTCGAATAATAATCAGAAATAAAAGAATACTGTAATCAATTCTAAACTGCTAAGACAGTCATAATTTTATTTTATAACAGTTAAGAATACCTTTCAGAAAATAAACGAAGAAGTAATTAGTGAAGAAAGTTTCATGGGAAAGCAAAATGAACTCATTTGAATAGGTGATGTCGCTGAAATCACGAGGATAAGAAAGTCAGTGATTCCTTCTTTTTAAATTTGAAATTGCATATTTGATGTAATTGATTGTGAAATCATTTTTTGTCTGTCAATGAGCTTTAGAAAAGAGCTCTCTTTCATCATGCTAACCATAAGCAATTCTCATGCGCTAACAAAGACGCATGCTCCTAACAAAACAAAGAATCTTTCTTGTAGTCCGGAAACGATACCGGGATCCCCCATCCATGAAGAAGAAGAGTTCCCTTAGTATAAAAGTCATTTCAAACAATGTGCAGTCATGTGCTCGGTCGGATGGTCCAGCTCGTGGTATACCAATTTTTCTTTATTGCGTAACCGTATCTCTCTTTTTTCGTATTATAATTTCTTCATGAAATTGTCCTTTGATAATATCGAAGTTGTATTGTTGATGTAATTGTTATTGACAGTTGCTGCGTCCGTTGATTAACAAATTAATTATAATAAAAGGTTTAATTACCAAAGTTTGAGATTTGTTTGCAAATGAGCGAAACAGTAAGATTTGAAGAAACTTATAAGAACGGAAGAACATAATTCAATTTACAATTTTGATGCTATCAGAAAAAAAGCAGCGACAGGTGAGTATGGATTAAATTAAATAAATAGAATCTTCTTCCTTTTAAAAATGAATATTAAACAAAAGTAGAAAAGTACCTAGTTAACGACTGATTGCAGATGTGATCATAGTTAAACGATTGATTACAGATGTGATATTATATTACGCATAAAATACTACTTTATCACTATGATTACTTACGATTACAGTGATAACTTTCCCGAGAATGTCTCAATTCGATTTGTTTCATTGGCAGTTAGATACAATTAAATAAATATGACAAACAAATAAGATTTACTTGTTTATTTTTGACCATCATTTATAGGAAATAATAATCTGTATTTCCTGTCATTCTAATGTTTCCTGATTTTATTAAGCTTCCCTCAGAACAAATCTCCATTGTAGAAAGCATTATGTTGGAAGAAATGCAGGAATTTTCAGATAAGAGAAATAAATATTGAAAATAATTGACAATTTTATCAAAAACTTGCCAACTTTATAACATATACATGTTTTTTTCATGAGGAATAAAATATAATTAATACACATGTTACAAGAGAAGAAAATGATCATGAGAAAATAAATTTCATGAAATGTCAAGTTTTCCACACTTACAAACCGTATGTGTTACATTTGACCTATCCCTGTACAAACAAGAAATTATATTGACCACTGCTTTTGAAGAAAAACGAATACTAGTTTCTGGGCGGAAATTAGAGAATTCAGGAAAAATGAAAACTTGAAATGATGCTTAAAAAAGAAAGAATCTAATGTAAAACAGAGTGGTAATTTTTTATTTCTTCCTTTAATCGACAAAAATGCAAAAAATAATCAGAAATATATTACTAATATGGCATAATGTGATTGTACAAGTTTTGTGTTGGAAACATCCATATCTCAAATGCCTAAATCAGACAAAGTTATCAAAATTTTAAGAATGGTTGAAAATTTCAGATTACATGTCACATATGATCAAGTATCGAGATTATATGAGAAATTCACAACACCAGCCTTTCAGTAATTTCATTCACAGTTTATGTCGTAAAAATAATTTGTGAAAGATTGTTTGCTGAAATTGGAACTTGTTGTGTAATGAAGGTCTTTGCTATGATGAATTTTATTTGCCACAACTATCATACATAATGAATTCATAAATATTGATAATATAACCGATAATTTGAACTTCCTTTGATAAGAGGGAAGTTATTTGCTTCTTATAGGTATTGGGAATTGATAGAATTTGATAAAATTTGGGAAGAGCCGCTCGTCGAAAACCGTCTAGAAAAATCATTGATCTGACTGATCAGAGCAAAAGATTGAATAAATGAAAAAATTCCTTTCGATAAATATTTTTTTGTATCTTTTCTATAGATATCTTTCTACACTGAAGTTGTTTACTTCATGTTACCATGGTAACATACAATTTACGATATGTTTATTATAGCATAAAAATCGAAAATTTGCATATACAATAATATTTTCATAATGCAAAGATTTTTGATTATTTCATCATATCTATATTCCAGAAAATATTTCGATTTTTCCGACAATTTATGTAAAAAAATATTTGGAACAGGAAAAAATCTGCCAAAAAAAGGGGTATCACATTCAGAAACATGAAATCTGTCTTGAACTCCAGTTATCTTCTGCTGCTTGACTGCTTCTCGATGTTCTTTTCGAATAGTTTGTAAAAATCTGAAATAAAAACCATAGTGTTACAAAAATTTCCACCTTATATTTGATCATTATTGACTGATTTTTGGTTTTCGCTTTGTGAAAAAAATTCTAAAAACATGAAACCTTGATGAAAATACTCTTAATAAAGATATTAATGGATGCGGGGAAGTTTTTTCCTTTTTTTTTTTGTCAAGGAGAACATGAGAACGACAAAAACGACATAGGGAAACTTTTTTTTTTTTTTTTTTAAAAAACTTGAATTTTAAAAACTTGTGCTTCAGCTAAATTGTTTTAAAGTATCTTGAATTTCATTCAGGATTTTAAACACTCTAACTAAAAAAAAAAAAAATTTTATTTTTGGAATCAATAATTTGCGAATTTTGCGTGTATTCCTTTTCCACTTTGTCATTTTTCCACTCTGATCCATATAATCTAGCTGATTAAATAGCAAGCTGCGAAATCCTTATTTTCAGCCGAAATTACGGAATTTTCAAGTAAATTGCACAGTAGATGAAATGAAATAATTAATCAATCGTTTTTTAAATAAATGATTAATTAAGCAGAAACTCATTCGAAAAAATTCAGCAAGCAAACGCATAACAAAAATTGATATTTATTCGATATTTATCCTTAAGGACAACTTCATGAAGCACAGCAAGCATTCTACAAAAACAGGCTGAATGTTGCCTCGATTTTTCTCATAAACTTTGAAATGTTCATCCAAAAAACAAGGCATAGTTATCTCGGCAAACTTTCTCTTAATGCAAAGCAGAATAGAATCAATTGCAGGAGAAGAAAAACTAATCAACTTAATCGTTTGATTTTTGTGAATTGAGCTTCAAATCTTTTCTAGCTAATGTGTTTCAAATTCTATTCTCTGTCCTCACCAGAGTTCTTTGTCATCTTTTACCGCTAATTCCTTCCAATAATTTCATATGTAAGTGGAAGAGTTTTGAGCGGTAGGTGTGATTTTGATAGACTATATTATCAGTCCAATTACAGAAACTATTAATAAACTGTTGGTAAAGTGTTCTCACATATTTGTAATATGCAAAAGATTTTGTAATTTCAACTTTATGATTGAATTCTCAAGTAAATCGAAGTTCGGATGGCGTCAAAAGCAATTTGTAACATGATACATTAGCCTTAATGGATTTCAGCATGAGATTTTTCAAAAATTCAGAACTTTTATTGCAAATTTCGCGAATGCTTGAATGTGATTGAGAACTCTAACAAAATCAAATTTCATCCGATAAAATTTTGGAAAAAAAAATGAAATTTAGTGAAACGAAGCTTTTAATATAGTAGAAATGGATTTTAAAAATTGAATTTAATAAGTTAAATGATAAATAAGCAACAAAAAATTCAGAAACTGAAAAATATTTATGGCCAACTCAAAAATTCTAGAATATTAATTTAAACTTTTAAATAACGATTTTTCAATGTTCTTAACACAGCGCAAAAAAAAAAGACTCATAATTAAATGAGCAATAAGGCCAAGCTATATCAATAGCTCAAAATAAGCCCAAAGCCAAGAGAAGCATATCTGTCTCTAATCGATTTCGAAGACTCATGGGACTCAAACAAACATTTCCAGAGTTATTCGCAATTATTTTACTTTAGTTAATCGTCCAAAAGTCAAGTTTTTTCTCGTGCAAGTTTTTCTGCTTTTTCGCTCAATATTACTGCAGAATTGTAAGTTGCAAAAAACTTTGCGAACTTTTTGGACGAATTTTTTGCTGAAATTTTAGAAAGTTTTTTTTTTTTTTCAAAAATTTAAAACGTGATCAAAAATTTTTTTTGCAATTTTCGTCAATTCACAAATTATTTATCAACTTAATATTTAGGAGAGAAGCTCCGAATTTCAATTATTAAAAAAGTTTGAAGAATTACTATGAAGTGTGTTGCATGCGTTAAAATTAAAATATCATAGTTAAAATTAAAATATCATTTTAAACATTAATATGATGCTTTTTATAAACTTTGGTTACCTTTCGTTGTTAAAATTTCCAATGTATGGATGCGTAAAACTAATACCAAAATGATTAATAATTTTTGCCCAAATTTATTTCAAATTCGATTTTCTATTCAATTTCATTCGAATCAAAATGCGTCTAATTTGAACATAGTTTTGAATCAAATTTTAAAACTTTGATTACTAGAAATCACTCGTCGTCAGAACGAAGCCTGGAATACTACTGACAATAAATTGTAGTAATTAAATGTTATTGCTATCCCATGATTTCATGATATATTTATTCTTTGCCTTGTTATCTTTCTTCCCCCCCCAATAAACTATTATTTGAAAAAGCAAATATTTTATGGGAAAAATGGTCCTCTCGTTGACCTTGAAATGAGGCGAATAATGTGATATCCAAAAGGTTCTTTCATTGCATTTTCTTTTTTCTGCTTAATTTTAAAACTCATTTCAGTTCATACACCAAATTCAAATCAAATCAAATCAAATCATTTCTAAGAGTGGCTACAACAAAGGTACCAATGTTCACCTCGTCTCTTCCCTTCTCTTTCGATCAATGTCAACGGTAACAATGGTACGCATAATCCAAACATTTAGCTTAATAAAAAATTTTTCATTATTTGTAGCACACATAGTGTCGAATTTGTTGGCTATTTTTTTATTATTTACCAGTTGAACTATATAAATAAAAATGTAAATGTTCGTTTGTTCAAAATCTTAAATCTCCGAAAGTTCTTAGACACGCTCCTTATCTATATAAAAACATACCTATTCAAATGCAATGTTGTATCGAAATTTCAAATTAATCGGTGAAGAATTTGAAATGCTGTGTGGAAATGAACAACGAATATTAACACTTTCATTTATATAGATTTTATAAACAAAGAAAAAACTAAACTTAATTTGAAATGGAAGTCTAAAATGCAATACAATCATACTTATTGTGTCAAAGGAGCAAACGAATACGATAAACTTTGAATCAGAAATGATAGAATCGATGTTAAACACATGTATAATGTAGCCCATATCCACGTTTCAAAATTGTTTCGAAAATTTAGTCACAATGTGATCAAAGAACTTGTCATGAAAGTTGAATTGAGTGATAGGTCTGTGCAAGATATTTCAACGTTTTATAAGGCCCTTCATTCCTCTTACTGATCCTATCCAAGATATGATTGCTTTGTAGGGCTTGTCCAAATAAAATCACTGCCCTAGAAAATGCAAAGTTTATTTATCGAACACTGCAGCAAGGAAAAATAGAGAAATTGAGTAAGAACAATCGGATATATCAAATGTAATACAAAAAATAATTGAATAAATAAATAAATAAATAAATAAAATAAAATACTATAATGAATAGTTGTCTTGTTTCATTTGTATTCCAATTTCATTATAGATAATGTCATTCAAGTAATTCAATTCAAATTCATGCATCATGCATTTGTCGGTTAGTATCCTGTTTAATTATAAGCCTTTTAATGTGGAACATCTGCTGTATCACAGCTCCATTCGTCTGCACTGATTTCCGGTGCTTTTATTAAAGGCTATATGAATCTTTCCTGTTTTGAAGATTCTTTTCTTGAATATAAAATTGGATTTCATGCTTTTTTGGAAAGGAAATGAAGAAAAAGATTTTTTAAATTAACGACTTAGTCATAATATCGAATAGATTTGATTATGAGTAATCATATTCAAAAGAATGATAAAACCGTAAGTTTCTATAAGCTTTGTTGAACTTTTTGCAGAACTTTTTTTTTTTGAAAACGTCGCTCTTCAAGTCCACAAATGCATAGAAATATATTTTTCATTTTCAATAAATTCGATTTTTTTTAACAGATTTTATAATTATATTTGTCAATTTCAATTAGTTTTCTATGGAAAATGGAGGAAAAGAAGATGAAAGAGCAGAACTGCGTGAAAATATTGACTTGGGCAGGCGCAGCATTTTTATTTTGTATTTCAATTGGTTTAATTGTAACTTTCCTTTCTCTGAAAAATTGGCTCCATTATGACAAAATTTCGTAACTTCAAATTGGATAATATGTGCTTCAAATTTTTATGAGAGGAAATGCACTTATATATCATTCTATTCACAAAATGCCTTTTTTCTCAGGGATTAAAGGAAGCAGAAGGTCACCGTATGGTCGCCGCTTTTTCGTTTTTTTCCCAATCTTGATTTGTCCTAATTGTTCTAATTTCTTTCTCCTCACTTTTTTATTATTAGATTTATCTAGCACTATAATTTTTACCTAATTATTTCTGCGGTATCTCAGATTAATTGCTATAAATTCATTGATGATCATTAAAACAATATCAATAAAGTTGGTATTTTCATATACTCATTCATCTTACAAAAAATGATAATTAAATTTAACTAAGATTTTTGTCAAAATTCCTTCTGTATGAAAATATGCAAAAAGCGATGGAAAGAAAATACTGCATTTCAATTTTAGTAAAGGTTAAGTTCCGTTAGATTAATTGGAATAGTTTTATTTTCTATAATAAATGCAGAAGATGAAAATGAAGTATCTGAAGTAATTATGCGCAACTTTTTGTAGCAAAATGACTCTCAAAATCCAAAAAATCATGCAGATTTGTCTGAGAAATGCATCACAACATCAGAGCAACTATTTATTTTAATTTAAACAATAAAAATTCATATAATATAAAAATTTTAGTCAAAAACTATTGCGATCATTATCAGTAATTATCAGCAGATACATTATACATTATTTCGACTAGTTTCTTCTGATATATTGCCTAAGAAACAAATCTCTGGAATAAAATGAGCTTTTTCAAATCCAAAAATTATTTTTTAATTTTCTTATCTAATCTATAAATAAAAATTTAAACTTCACTTTCTATTCGTCATTTTTGTTTATTTAGCCGTAATAATGATAATGGCTTTCTGCTTCTCACACATTCTATTTTGTTGTTGAAGCTAAAATGCACGATATTGATGCTTTATTATATGTTTGATTTTGTAAGTATATTTGCTATATAATTCCAGTGAAAGAAAAGCAGAAGATTGATTAGAAAAATATCCAAAATACCCATTTTGTACACAGTGAATATGTCCTGTCAAGTGCCGAACTATTCCAAAAACAACTTGACTAATTAGATATTCGTCTTGGTCGTTAACTGATAAAACTTTTCTTTATTTTCGATCAGAATTTTATAAAACGAACAAAAGGATTCAAAGTTGGCTAAAACAGAAAAATTATTCTCTTTCCCCTTCTCCTTCCTCCATTTCAATTTATTTGTGTAAAGCTTACATATACTCTAAGAGTAGTTCGCTTTCTTCCCATCGGAATTGCCGTAAACAAAAGGAAAATTGGAATTGCATATGTATTCGTTTCAACGTATTTTGCGATTAAAAGATTTCAGCGGAAGTTGAGAAAAGTGAGAATTGAGAAGAGGGGAAGGTTGAGAAGAGCTGAGATTCAGAAGAGCGGAAATTGAGAAAAGTAGAGATTCAGAAGATCGGGGATTCAGAAGAGCGGGGGGATGCAAATGAGATGATAAGAAAAAAACAGGCAGAAATGTTGGTTTGATGAGATGATATTAGTACTGGTAGTATTATTATTGTTGATGTGAAAATGAGTGGTAATAATGAAGGAATTAGTTCGCAGTAGAAGTGAAACGACATGAGTGCGAATTAATAGCCAAGTCCGGTTCTTCGTGAATTTCAAAAGAGAAGAAAATTTTATAAAATTTTCAAATTTAATTCTATTTTACCATCGCCCATTACTATTCATTTCATTTGTGTTTGCTTCTTTTCAATTCAGTGATTGAAAATTTGTTATGCAATGGAAATCAATTGACAACATTCACCACTGAATGCAGCTGCATTCCGAGGAACTCGAAATGCAGTTTATTTCTGTTTCATACTTTCTCCTTGCTCTTCTCTATCCTGATACATTTCTTCTCTCTAATCTGTCATATTCTTGACATGAATTCATTAAATTAGTTTAATTATTCGTTATTTTCTTGAAAAAAAAAAACTTATTTCAAAGAATGAAACATTTCCAGAGATGATTCAGGAAGCCTTTTTTTTTTTTAAATCTAAAGCGGATATCGCCTGAGAATTTTCAATTAATTTTGAATTTGTGAATCTCTCACAAATTTTGTTTTTAAAAATCTCGAACTTTAAAATTTTTTAAATCCACAAAATTCTGAAATTTCATGAGGCCAGTTTTTTTCTGAGTCCGATCGATGAAGAAAGTTGAATTTTTGAAATCGCATCGAATTTTCCTCCTCCTATTTTTCTTTTCTTTTTTTTTTTTTGCCGCTCATTACTCTTTGTTGCTGATTGTTATCCATGAATTTTAGTTTTTTAACTGGGAAAAGCGAAACCTTGAAGATTTTAATGTGATAAATTACATTTTGCCCGTTAATTGTCATTTTTAGAATTTTGGTGACAATTTCGAAAACTTTCAATTTTCTTTATCTTAATTATGATTTCAGGAAATGCGACAAGCTTTATGTACAGTTGTTGGCATTTATTCTTGCTCTTTGTTCGCTATTCAAGCTGGTAATACTTGAAACTTTTGTAATTTTCTTCTTCAATATTGATTTTAATCGTCAAAACTTTTTAAATTTTTTGTTTTAAATTCATGCATTGTTAAATCCAAAATATATTTATTTTGCTGTGATTGCCATTTTATTTCGGAATTCATTTAGACTCTGAAATTATTAATTGATTATTTCAATTAACTGAGTATCTTGCGCAATTGTTGCACTTTTAAATCTACTATAACGGTAATGATGTATTTAGTTACTGTTAAAAATACAATTCCTAAAAAAGGAAATATAAATTAAAGACTTTTTTGAATATGCAGAGCGAGTTCAGTGCGGTGATGTGATATCATCGGAAACAAGACGGCATGTAGATGCATACGTATGTCCGACAAAATTCCATCGTGAAAAGGAGAATCGGTGCTGCAATCCACCGAGATTCAATTGTTGTCGTGAACCTACATTTCTCGAGAATCAGTAAGTACGTTAGGATAATGATAATGTTCGTGCTTACAGTAATAATATGATAATGATAATGGAAAGAAGATGAATGAGAAAAACTAAATCTTTGATTATAATCCAAGTTTCAAATCCGAAAACTTGGTTGAGAAATTTCAGTCTAGGATAAGGGAGTAGTATATGCAAGTTTCAGACAATAAAATTAATAATTGATTTACTTTTTTCAACTTGTTTGAAGATATTTTATTAACTTGAGAATGCAGTCAGTAATATATTGTAAGTTTGCGTTATTTTGTCATGTGGACAGTTTCACGACGATATGCAGTTTACATTGTTGAATCATTGTAGACTAAATACCACGACGATATTGGAAGAAATCTAATAAAGAATCTCTAGATCAAATATTGTTACATATTGATGATTAAGAGAAATGTATTGGATTCAAACGATCCTTTATTGAACCAAGGAAAGATGAGAAACTTCATGAATATGGAATCCATCGTAAACTATGCAACGAATTTATGCACATCAAAAACTGTCAATTTACATAAAATCGTTCAAAGACGTACCAATTTGTGAGACAGGAAAAAAGGCGATAGCATAAATCTGTGCGATCGATACTCAAATAATTTTCTACCAAAATATTGAAATTTGCAGATTATTTATCTCAGCGAAGAGTTGAAAACGAAACATTTGAATCTTGCTACTAATGTTGAGTGTGCTAAAAATTTACGATTTATTTGAATTTGCTTTTTCAAGCTGAATATCAATGAAAATTTCCATTTTGACAAAATTTCAGTTTAACGGCGGTATTATCCACTGCAATAATTGTTATTTTTGCCTTACTAACAATGATCATCATAGTCTGTCTCTGCTGGGAGAAATGCCTTCTGCATAAAATTATCCGAAAGAAACCAGCGCTTGATTATATGGGTTAGTTTTTGTATCATAATTTGCCACCTTATCTATCATTGGCTAATTTATTTCTTAGTGTAACAATACCGTACGACTGATAATCATGCAATGATTAATTTCCTGAAAAAAGTTCATTACAGTAGTGAACTTATCATATATATTTCTCCATTGTTCACGATATCAGTGTTGTGCTGCAACTTCTGATTGATATACGGCATTGTTTCTGCATTGTTTGAAACTTTTGAAATATATTTTCTACTGTATTTCATTAGCAGTCTTCGAATTTCTAGACCATAGATTAAATATCATACCCATATATATTGGCAAAAATTCAAAATCGAATTATTGCCTCAATTTGTATTTTATAATATATAATATTCTAGCTCGACCCGAGGAAACAGAGTATCTAAGTGGTTTGAGCTTGCCAAACGAGTATTGCAGTGAAAAGCATGCTTACGAAGTGAATGCAGAAATCATTTATCGACCCAACAAAGATCCCTTATGAAGATTGGATTTTAAGTTTATCGTAATTTTTGATTCGAAAGGAATGTTTCAAAGATTATTTCTGAAGAAAACGTTTGTTTGAAAGTATGGATTTGTCGCATTTATGATAGATTCATGGGTCATTAAATGTCTTGAAATTAGTTTTAAGTTACATCAAATTATTAGGAAAAGTGATAATTTTTATCAAGTCACTATTACTTCTCTATATCAATCACATTAAAATCATATGAACTAAATTTCCCAGTAATTTCCATATGTCTTTGCTTGATCTAAGTTTTGTGTTGAGAACAGCGATTTTCTTTGGTAGAGAATTTGCGTGAAGAAATTGGAGGAATTTCTAAGCAAATTTCATTTTTTCAATTTCTTTAAAATTTTGAAGTTTTTAAAAAAAATTTCGAAAGGATTACTGATATCATCCAGTTATTTAATATCTTCTGCCTTCGTATGGTAGCTCATGCTTTGATTCTAACAGCGACAGCAATTTATTACATATTTGTATTGAGGATTTCACTGATGAAAAGCATTTGAATTTCAATAACACACATTAATTTCTATGTCGTTAACTATAAAATTATTTGGTAAAAAATTTCGAATGAAAAATAAAAGTAACTAGATTTGTCAGCTGTTAATAATAGAAAGAATTCGAATCGTGAAAGTGAGTTATTCATCATTTGCAAGTGAATTATTCATCATTTTGCATTATTCATCATTTTTTTTTTTTTTTTCATTTTTTTGGAATAACGAGTGAAATGAATTTTGATGAGGAAATTTCTGGGAATTTGAACTGGAAATGAAAGAACAGAAATGAAGAAATAGAATGATAAAAGAAAAAATAGAATAGCTTAAAAATCGTTGAATTGACAAGTGTTTGTGTTGAAATGCATTTTTTTAATTTTATTTTTTCATTCGATATTTAGTAAAAAAATAATTGGAAATTACATGTGAAGTAATTCATTATTACTGTTAGCTAAAAAAATTTTAAATGAATTAGAATTGCTTTTATCAAAAAATCGAAACATTTTTTTAGAATGCGAATGTGACGAACTAATCAAAGATCTTTGTGTAAGAGAAATATCGTGGTATAGCAAAGCTTTTGACCTTTATGTATATTGTAAATTGTGTTGTGCTATGGTGATATGAACGAACTTCTTTTGTGCTTTGTTAAGATGTTGTAAATTGTGCTATCGTCAACAAGTAGAAAACAATTTATCTCTCTTTGCGCTCTAAGTTAGCATATTGTAAATTGTGCTAAATTGACATGTGGTAAACAAACTTTCGCTACGCAAAAAATTGGGATCATCCTTTTGGATCATAACAATCTGAACCATCAGATAAAAAAAAAAAAAAAAACATAAAAATCTAAACAATCACTGGAAAATAAAACTCCCGGAACAAACAAACAATACAAGTGATACAATCGGAATGAAAATAAACCTCAATCAGATCGAATAAAACACTCAAAAAAGATTCGAGAAGCGGTTCTTCGATCAAAATGAACATTCAGTGTAAAAGGGAATGATCGAACGATCAGTCGGTCCATCGCTTATAGTAGTAACTCTCAACGAAAATTTTAATGTGTAGTTCTTCAATTGAATAATAACGAAAAAGAAAACCTAGCAGTCGATCTCGCTAGGAATATTTTCGGATAATTAACGTGTAAGGAAATGATTCCTCCGTCAACCAATAAAACTTTTATCACATTCTGTGCCAAATATTATCGAGAAACTTTCACAACTTTTGGAAATAATTTTATTTTCGCCTCATTTTCTTAAAAAGTCGCAATTCTTTCGAATAGGTTTTCAATCATCTTGATGATAATAAACGAGAAAAAAATAATAAAATAATAAAAATATCATTATGCATGCTTCCAATACAAAGAAATGAAGCTAAGCAATGTAAAATTAATATCAATTTTATCGAATCATAATGGATAACTTCGATTAATACTTTTAAAAGATACCAGAGACAAAAGGAAAAATAAATTGCAAGTTTTTGCAATATTTTATTGACCATTACAATCAGTGCCCAGATAGCAACTTTTCTTTTGAAAATATTCTTGAAAAAAGGACACATGAATTCAAAGAAAAATGTCGTTAGTTCTGGTTGGAATTCATAGATTGAATAATTAATTCCTGCTTGTTTTTAAGGAATTATCTCGGATAATGAGAATAGATTAAAATAAAACTTCGATTGCGTTATATTTTCATCAAAATGGATAAAATCTTAATATTTTTTTCGAATGGTTGAAATAAATTCCATATTTCTAGTGGTATTTATTTGCCATATTATTTATCATTATTATCTTGTTTAAGATAATTTCTCGACGGGCAGTAATTATAATTTGAAATGAGGCTTATTTTAATCTATACTGTCATTTTCAAATTTTGCCTTACTAGTTATGGGAAGTAAAAATAAATCTTGGATTGATATCTGATTCATAGATATTTATAGTAATTCATAAATACTCACAAATATTTATAAATAAGGATGATTTTGATTATTATATTAGATTTAAAGTAGAAATTAAAATCAAAGAAAAAAAAAGATTTTAGATTTTAGAGAAATTAAGAGCTGAAGAAAACAGTAGCACGGTTACATCATTCATGAGCTTAATTTTCTAACAAGCTACTATTCTCTAAAATCCATAATTATTAAATATTTTATAGTTGCAAGATTATTAGAGCAAAGTAGTTGTCAGAAAATGTGATCAGATTCATTCTAGATGATTCATTAATTATTGTAATTCCCAAAGATCACAGCACTGACTGCTTCATGTTTGTTTTTACTAGCATTCCAGAAATTCTGAGTAACGAAGATATTCGACATTTCATGCACACACATCTACCATTCAGCAATTCTTTCATTTCATCATATTCCATGGATACATGTGTAAATGACCCAAAAAACGATCGTTTTATCCGTGATAAGTCTGCTTTTTGCTAGGGTCAATTGAGAGATATGCGAGCAAATTCGAATATTACTCATGCAAAATGTGCTGACTCAGAATTGACGTTGGTATGCAATAGATTTTAACTTTGACAAATTTATATTAAGATTAACAGCTGAAATACAGCAACATGAGAACATGGCCAAATATGAAGCGTGAGCCTGCAAAATTTGAGTGAGGCAAATGAATTTTTGCAATATTGGATAGCAAAATTCAAAATGAAAATAATCTGAAAGAGTCATAGCATCGAAAATTCAATTATTAAATGAAACTTTGTGATGACAATGGCATGATGGTTGAGAAATGGTATGATTTAATAATTTACGATGCAGATTCATGTCAGGTAATTCTCACTACGCACTGCATGAAGCTAACTGCATCAAAGAATCGAATGTCATCGTAAATTCTTGACAAATTCTTATTTTTACGTTTTTTATTGGTGATATAGCTCTTCTGAACTAAAGTAATGCTTCCAAACTATAACTGCCAAAATTTATTAATTTCTGATGATTCATAGCATGCTGTCAAAATTGATAGGATCGTATGTAAGATTCATGAAATTCCGTGCTCTTTAACACAATAAATCGAGAATTTCTCGACCTCCCAATTTTTCGATAACAGTAATAATATGATAATATCATAGCTTGCAATAGAGATATTTTTTTTTCTTTGAAAATGAACAAATAATTATTTTCTGCTCTAACACTTTTCTAAATAAACTCTAAGTTTCCTAGAAATAAAACCAATTAGAGTGTACTATAGAATTGTTTAATATTTTGTAGGATATTGCTGCAATTACGATGAAAGGAAAATCAATCATTTACAATTGTAGATTTTTTCCAGCTCTAAACAAAAGAAGAGGATTTCAATATTTTTTAATATCTCTATGAAAATATGTTACAAGCTAATTAATTTATCATTTATTTGTATTTTATAATTTCTTATGACATCTTTATAAGATAATTTGTTCCAGTCATAAAAAACTTAGTATTTAAAAAATGATTTGTTTGAAAATTTTCAAATTTATTTAAACTCCATTTGTTTCTTTCTTATTTCAATCCAGTTGTTTTTTTATAACTTATTTTTAAGAGATTTGAGAGCTTACTAATCATAAATTTAACGCAACGATGATATACGATGAAACAAAAGCCGTTCGCATGATTCAAGTTTTTTCAATGTTGATTTCATGAAAAACAATTGTCAGATCACTCAGCAATAATTGTTGAAATTGTTTCGTTATTTTGATAGCAAAAATTAGGTAAATATATAAATAAGCGTTTTGCATCTCTAAAATAATATTTTAGTCTAAATTCACACATTTCAAAAGTTACACCAAAGGCTTTGAAAAATTTTAAAAAAAGCGAATGCAACTTCTCAATTTATTACATGATAGCAATTTATTACATGAAAGTAATGGAAGATGAAATATGTGAAAAGATTACATGTGAGACAATAATTTTTTTTTTTATCATTTTTTCAGAGCTACGATTATATTTAAAATTTTCGAATTTTATAAATTTTCAGCGGAATTTTTGTTATATTATACTATTATAATCATAATCTTGATCATAATCATTATTTATCACCATCACTATAATTATAATTCCAACTTTATCATGATTATTACCATTATCACTATTACCAAATAAATAATTAGATTTCTAAAATTAATTAATAGCCAAAAAAAAAAAAACAAAACAAAATAAAAATAAAATAAAAAAGCAACTTTTTGCTTTTTTTTGTTGAATATTAGTTACCAATATTATTGTCAATAATAACAAAGAATTAAAGTTGTCGCAATTCTATTCTTTTTTTTTCTAAAATAATTCCTTGGAAAATTCCGCTAGAACCATTGCGAATTAATTATTCTCATTCCACATTCTTTACTGAATTACGATATAAATGCATGGACTTGATACATACACATATATATGCATATCGTATTACCTATCCGACATCTTTATTACGGTAGTTTCATGATTTATAGTTCTCACACAGATATTGTTGAATTTATTAAAATACATATAAAGATATGAAATTTTCAACTGAAAAAACTGGATCAATTTGAAAACACGAAAGGAATAAATAACGGAATGGTGATGGAAAGAATTAGCTGAAGAACTGAAAACTTTGTATCTTCCATTGATCAGATAAATTACCATTCATGGACATCAGTGATTAATTGTATTTGAAAGCATCGTTCTTCAGATAGAAGCGACACTCAAAATGTGTGAGAATGTTTTGTACAGCCTGATATTGAATTGTGGTAATTCTGCTTGATGGAGGTAAGTCTTTTCTTTATGTGATCATCTTGATCTGATATTAACAATTAATCAATCAGTAGGCGTTTAAAATAAAAGCAATCATTTCCTATTAAATTTCGTTATCTGTTGTCCTTCTCTTTTTTTTTTCTCGAATATTAAATTGGCCAACAGCAATTTTTACACATCATTTCAATTCAAATATTACGTTTCAATTCAAATACCATGTCACCATCATTTCTACGATTGAGTGTTTAGTGTAATAATCTCGCCTAAAAGCTTTTTTTTCGTTTTTTTTTTTTTTTCCAAAATCCGATATATAAGTCCCGAGTGAATTAATTATATTAATTATTTCAGTAATTCAGATCAATGTAAAAAAAGTCCTTGCAGTAATTTATTCGAACTAATAATAGTGTTTATACCCTTTCAAATTGCTACTAACCTTCAGGGAATAATTCAGAAATGAGGAGTCTTCATTCATTAGATCGCAGTTGTAAAAAGCAGTTCCCTTGAGTATAATATAGATGAAATTATCATGAATACCTTTTTTCAAAATCCGATAAATAAGTCCCGAGTGAATTAGTTATATTGATCATTTCATTAATTCAGATCAATGTCAAAAAAAAAAAAAACGATTAGAATTTTGAAATGATTTCAAATGATGGAACTTGAAAAAGTACGTTTTTCTATCTTACAAGGATTAAATCAACAAAAAAAAAAAGAATAGAAAAAAAATTAAAAAACCAAATTTTTACAATCTTTATACAAAAGGACTGAACAGTATAATTGTTGGATTATTAATGACAATTCAATTGATCCTTTTTTATCGAATTAAAAATGCCAACTATTTATCGTACTAGTTAATGTCATTTAAGCTCAGTTTTTCTCCAGGAAATTTATCTCTATTGAACTAATGATATATAATGTATAATGTATTCATCAAAATAAAAAAATCCAATAAGTCATGCCTTTCAATGTTAATCCGAGCATATAATTGCAGAAATAATTCTTGAATAAAATCGTGATCTCATCTTCCGCATATTTAGTAGCTGAAACGCGGGTAATGGACGCCTGATATTCGGCATTTTTGAAATCATAGTTATCAGTTTCGTAAAATCATGCTAATAATTCATTGCATTACCGAAATATAAGTAACTTATGAGGAATTATTATTTTTATTAAGTGAGATTTTGTGAATAATATTAGCGCTATCGTAATAGTTTGTGATATTCGACACTCATAATTGTAGGATTTTTTTAGTGCGAAAATGAAGGAGAAACAATAAAAAAGATAAGGAATAAAAAAATTAAGAAAATTTTTTGAAACTTTTTTCTTGTTTTAAGGTTGTTTTTAACAACTGCAATGACCCATGTGACATTATTGTTTTTGTTAAGTTTGATGATCATAACTCCTCTTGTTTTTTGTCACAGATGGTACCATCAATTGCTGGATGACCTTCAAGATCAAAGGCGCATTATACACATTGTTTAATTTTGCAATTATTTTTGAAATGATTTTTATCTTATAAAAAAATTTCTCTAATTTTCAGTAATTTTTTATATAAAAAAAAAAAAGGAAAAACCGAATATAAAAATTTTTTAAAATTCTCTGTTTTAGAATTCATATCTATTTAAAGGTATAATTTTTTACGATAATATTGAAGTATTCTTTACCACTCCATAATTGCCTTTGATATCATTATCAGTTCAGAATAGTTGCTAAGGATTTTTATGAGACTTTAGAGTATCTTTTGTGCAATCGTTATACAAAAATTCAACTAATCACAGTTGAGATTTATCAACAAATGAGCAGAAAATAGTGTACCTAAGACTATTTAACTTCATAAAACTGATCATAAAAGTTCAGCAGGCGATAGTTTTTATTTTTGACTTTTTCATAATAATATTCAAATTTCCTTAAATGGTGATGAATAATACGTGCAAAATTTCAATCTGATTTTTTAACTCGTGAAGTTTAAAATATTTGAATTTTGTTATGGAAGCAAAGTGCTACCATATTCAAATTTAATTTTTTAGCACACAAGCGGATTTAAAGTTTTAGCTCTAAAAATAATAAAGCAATTCGTTTATTTTTTTTTTTTTGCAAAATAAAACGAAATTCTATTTTAAGTAAAGTGAAATAAAACTTTATTTATATTTTCATTACATCAGATCTCATCCTCCAATTTTTTCCTTTCCTATGTCCATTCATCATTTTCTAAACCCAGTCATATTTTCAATGTCATGGTTATCGGTTGTAAAATTATTTTTTTTTTTTTCTAAAAACGCTTCATTGCTCAAACATTTCTGTAAATTCATAATTTAAGCGTATATTTTGCTACGAGAAAAATTTTCGACTCAATTTTTTTAATTCATTCTTTTTTTTTTTTTTTCCAATCCGATTTTTTTTAACGAAAATAAATATCATCTCTCTGAGAAAATGTTTTTGCAATTTTGGTAGCGAGGGAAAACAGTAGATAGATTGGAACAAATGAATTCAACAGAATTTATCATATTCTCCCACTGATTACCGCGAATGGCTGAGAGATTAGCAATTCTCAAATGCTACCGATCGACTGTGTAATATTTTCGATGGCTTCGAAAAAGTGTTGCTGTACTTTAGCCGATTGGAAATAAACGGGTTCAGTTGTTACGTGATCCATCCATGGATAATGATACATTTCACTGAACGTGATTGACGTGATCTCAAGTTTTCATCAGTAGTTGGCGGGAGATTATGCACGATTATTTCAGGATCAAAAATACATTATTGTGCTAAGAGATCAAAGACCGCCTTGTAGTATTTTTTGAAATCTTTTTCATCTTTCATTTTTTAAAGTTTCTTTTTTCATCTTGAACAGTAGTAATCAACGGTTGCTGGAAATGTCATCATTTTATTTACTTCTGAAAATGCTTTTGAAAATGTCATTTCATTCATTTATCCTCCCTCCTTCCCCATTTAATTCTTTTTTCTTTTATTTCGGTTTGTCCCAAATTATTGGGTTCATGTTGTCTGCAAGAAAAAAATCCGTGTGATATATTTTTCTAGAATTCGATTAATAAATCTAAAAATAACTTAACCACCCAAGATGAATTCGTATAATTTGATACAAAATGATTAATTAAAACTTAAGGCATGACCAGCATCTCGTTCTCACATCAATATCCCTTCTCCAATCTTCAAAATGCTTCACAGTCCATTTCTTAAATATCATTTTGTATTTTCCATCACCATATCAGTTTTATTTCAAAAATATCATTTGTATTTTTCATTTTTCATCACCATATCAGTTTTATTTCAAAAACTATCACTGATTCCCCTATTTAATATTATGTAATCATTTATAAATTAACTTTTTTCTTTTTCTCCTTTTCGTAAAAGTTTATTCTTTTTCGAAGAAAATGCATTGCAAACATTAGCTGACTGATTTAAAACACGAGTATAGTACTATAGAAAAAACATGTCATAATGTCAAAAATTTTGAACAAAAAGTTACTTTGTCTCAAATTTCTAATAACCTGAAAAAGAACAAACTTGACTTTATAATTTTCTCAGTAAATACTAATATAGTTTTGAAATGAAGCTAGTTATAAATAGCTCTAGAGAAAACCCAAAAGTTCATAATAATCTTCTTCCTTGTCTAGAACTATCAATGAATTCAAGTATTTAAAGCTCTTTTTTTTCTTTGAACTGTTACTGGAAAATAAAATGATCCTGAATATCGATCAATTCCAAGTGATTTGCTCGATTTTTCATGTCCTTCAGTCTCCTCTCTCTCAAGTTTTAAATTTATGTAACAGAAATCAGTGTAGCAATTCGCATTCCTTTAGACGAAAAATGATTTAATATTACAACATTCAATGTTGTTCGTTTGGAAAGTTCGCTTAATCCCTTAATATGAAAACTGATGAACGCACAATGAAAATTGCACATTTATGCCTTTTCTGCGTATACTTCTAAAACTTTTTTCCATACCTAACAGTAGTTAGGTAAAAATCAATGACGATTGTTAACCTTAAGATGTTAAGCTACTTTTCGTTTCAACAAATCCTAACTTTGTGTATTATCCGTAAATAGTACAGGAAAATTTTCTTTTCTTTTTTTTGTCAACAGATTAATATGCATTGCTAACAGAATATGGAATTTGTCTAAATGAACAATTTAAATAGGTGTATGGCAAGAAATATGCTTGTAGTGCTTTAAATACTATAAGCATAATTTATAAACTCAACAATTTTGACCTGGAGAAAATATATGGTGATTTATCAAACGTCCTTCTGCAATTTATTTTTTTCCTTTTTTTTTTGATTAGTAATTATATTTTCGTGCAATTATTGAATTCTAATTATCTTTTTTTTTTTTCAAAATTTCTTCATCTCTATATTATTTCCATTGTAACACATCAATCGAGGCTAGTAGACATTAATGAGCTATGCGAAAATATAATAATAGTTATTTACTGTAAACAGCACGTTTTCATAATAATTTTTTGCGATATTTTTGCGATAATGAAGGAAGCAAATGTATAAATTAAACTTAGTTTTTCGGAGAGTTAATAAAAATCGAAATAAAATCAATTTCTTCCGTTCATCTCACAGTTGACGTTTAAAAAAAAAAAAAAAAA